>JABASI010003902.1:0-15292 GCA_019776505.1 Tomocerus nigrus | reverse complement strand
ACATATGTCAAACCTAAAGAGTCATTTTACATCTGTGCAAAGTTTCATGTCAAAAAGTCGGTGCAGTCATAGAAAAATGTACTTGGCCAAATGATGCAGCTTTGTGGATATTCTTCTTTGGCCCCTCGCCATCCATAGTACAATATGAATTTCAAAAAATCATATTTTTGGGGGAAAAAAGATTCAACGCCCGGAGTTTTAAAGCCACGAAGTCGTTGGTGGTCTTCCCGGAAATCTAAAATGTTTCTGGACAAAGTTACTCCTTCCTTTTTCTCCCTTTTGTTTCTTATTCGGAGATATAACTATCTCTTTTTCGTTCTCGCTGTGTATCCGAATAGGAAACCAAAATGAGAAAAAAAGGTGTAACTTTGTCCAGAAGCGTTTTAGCTATCCGGAAAGACGAACAACAACTTAAAAACTCCAGGCGCTGAATCTTTTTTCCCAAAAAAAGAGCAATTATAATAGTCAGGTCAGCTGAGTCAGTTGCCTTGGTCACCTTGAACCTTAAGGTGTGATTCAAAAATTATGTAAATGAAATTTAGTTCACGGTCCAAACAAATTTGGTAGTAGATTGCTTGGTTCCAGAGAGGGAAGCATAATATGCTCACTGTTTTTTATTAATGAAATGACAGGGGAGCGGTTAACGGCGCGACAAGGAGGAATAGACCAGATCATAAAGTCAGCACATAGTAAATATTTTTGAAGAATAGTTGACCTTATTTCTTCTTATGGAAACCTTGTCTTACAATGCTTTGAATAAAATTTTGTACTACACAAACAACAAAAAGAGAATTTTACCTTTAGATCACTTAACTAAAATATTATTTGAAAGGTATATATGCATATACGTGTAACAAAAAGCTTGATTTAATTGCATGGAAACCCTTGTGATGTGAATCACCTTGAAGCACTGAAAGATTAGATTGAAACGACTATAATGAGTACATGCACTACTATACACTTTTATTGTGAAGTGAAAACTGTTTCTGTATCAGTTGTTTAAATTATAATGTTGCCAATAATACAATAATTCTTATTAATCGTATTTATAATATTATTATCATATTATTTACAATAGTCCATGCAATACTACAATATAATATCTTACAAACAGACAACATGATATTCAATCAGTCATGTATTTGGGAACTGTCCAGGAGGATGGTTCCCCTCGTAAAATAGCGTTCCTGCGATTCACGTGGATTTGAATTGTTTTTGACCAAATATAGTAGAAAATTGTCAAATTTCTATCTCTTCTTGCGGAACGATGTTTTGCCAACATCATTTGGTTTACATAGACTTCCCCAAATCCCTATAGATAAATACGCCACTGTATTCAGTAGCCTAATAATCTACATACCATTTATTTCAACGGGTCATTACAGAAACCATAACACGACACAAGTACACATAGTATATTCGTATTTAAATTGTATGAAAACAACAATTTCTATTTATAAATCATATGATTCAAGCTTCAAGTTTTGGCAATAGGCCCGATTTAAGCGGCCTGCGCCCTGAGCACTCCTCTCCATCATAGGATGTGTCTCACCTCGCATAACAGAACAGAAGCTTCAAGTTGCTCAATAACCAATAAAGAAAAATTATTTGGGCAGGAAGAACAGAAAGGTATATATATTATTCAGCTTTCCTATATCTGTATCTATACCAGTCAGACAGACTATGAAGTTTCATGGCTCAAATACTATTTTATGTACGTTTCTTTCATCATATGGTGATACCAGCAAAAAATTTCATATTTCTTTGCTTTTTCTAAATACTTTCTTTCTTGATTTGATTTTTGGTACACAGCAGAACGCTCTTATAATAAACAGGTACATAAAAATTTCTTGAAAACTGATAATCATCTAACTATGGATGAAGGAATTAAACCTAACTCGAGCCACTTCAACGAGACATTTTGAATCACAGCTTGCTTCCTACCTTATTTTTAATTAATATTCTATTGAGAATCAATCTCAATCCAGACATGTATTTGTTCAACTTCTTATCAGATCCAATTAGTTGAACATATTTATATCGAATTCGATAAACTTGTCAAAACACAGATACAGCCTTCATTGCATTTGACTGAATAAATGTGTGGTACAGTTCCCGATCATAAGCATTTTATTCTTACAGTGTGCAACTCCACTTTGTCGCCAACTAAAATATTGTAACTTTTTAAATGGCAAGATTTCTAACATTTGCATGTCTTATCTTATCTTGTGCCGTGGATTTTTGCCAAAATCAAGAACTATGCAATTGTGGTTCCAAGTTTGAAGATCCGCTCTCCAAAATTACTCACGTCGACCAAGAGAGCCATCAATTTATCGACGAATTCGGTCGAAGTCGGTGGTTTCATGGGAGTAATGTGGTGACCAAATCGTTTCCGTACCATCCTGACCTGGGTGGGGTAGACGTCTGCAATGAAACGTTGCCATCCCCATTTTGCGATTCGGATATGGACTACCTGCAACGCCTTGGGGTGAATGTGGTGAGATTGGGTGAGTGGAAAAAAATGCAAAAAATGGTTGTAAAAACATTTCAAACAGAAAATTGGCAAAAGGTTAAAATTGAAAAACAGTGATAAAAGTTATGCTAATAAGACTGCAACAAAAATGTGCAAATTTTGAAAAACAATTTATTTTCCGCGTTTTTTGCAAAGGCTTAATGTGGTCCGAGGAAATTGCAAAAGGAATCTTTAAACTTTTTTGAATTTGAGTGAAATGACTGCAAACTACAAAAAGTTTATAATTCAATGATGGTAAATTCCGGAAAGCTTAAAGCTATAAGACTGCAAATTTGACTAACATTTTTTGCACAGGTGTCATGTGGCCTGGCGCCGAACCTGAGAGAGGCGTCTATAACTGCACGTATTTCTGCGTAATTCACGGAATAATCCAATCTCTCGCTAAACGAGGAATTTACACCTTAATTGATGTACATCAGGACGTTCTGGCGAGGCAATTTTGTCAAGAGGGCGTTCCTGACGTGAGTTGCAAACTAACTATTAACATGTGTGGTGAAATTAACAAACTATTTACTTCTTTTTGCAAATTTGCAATTCCTGTTTAATTCCAGTGGTTTGTGCAAAAAGACTGGATAGAGAACGAATCCTTACGATTCCCTTACCCACAAGCGAAGCCCTTTACCACTGATGAAAATGGAATCCCTGACCCATGGTCGCAGTGTTGGGAAATCGGCGGAAATTGGTTCCTCAGCTATTTCTCCATCGCCGTGAGCGATGCTTTCGGTCGACTCTACTCCAACCATGACGGCCTTCTCGACTCCTTTGCGAACTACTGGGCAAAGATTGCCGTCGAATTTAAGGACTATAAAAGCGTCCTGGGATACAATCTGCTAAATGGTCAGTAACCTATTAAATTTTTGAAAACAAAAATTTAAAAAAAAATCGGGGTGGGAAGTGCCGGTTTCGATTCCCGGCTGATCAAAAATAGTTTTATCAGACGCCGAAATTGGTATTTACTTTGTTGCAAATGAAATTGGCCAAACATGAAGTTTTAGCTCGCCCAAGGAAGGTACAAGGTTTGCGTCCAGGCTTTTTAAGCCATGCGTACAAGGGTACCCTTTAACGGCGAGCTTTACATACTGTTACGGCTTGCCGTTGGTTTTTAATGTATAGATAAATACTTCCAATTATTGAAAATACCTGATTTTTTATAACACCCGTTTTTCAGAACCCTGGGCCGGCAACATTTACGAAGATCCCACTCTCCTCATCCCCGGCTTGGCTGACCGCGTCAACCTTTACCCCATGTGGGAGAACCTGACAACCGCCATTCGCTCCATAGATAAAGAAACACTCATCTTCTTCGAAGGGGTGACTTGGGACATTCTCGACGGCCATCCCTCTGTCCCGGGTGGGAACGGCGCTAAATCCGCCCTCAGTTACCATTTCTACGCGCCGCCCCAACTCGGTTTGCATAGCATGTTCGCAAATAGACTGCGGGACCACGAGCGCCTACAAACGGGCGGAATTCTGACCGAGTTTCGAATGTGGGCCGGGGAAGGTGAGGAAGATTCGCGGGAAATCGACCGGCAAATGCGGGACACCCTGGAAGCTGCGGACGAATATCTGCAATCCTGGATGGGTTGGGGGTACCGGTCCGTCCTTAACAGGGATGAATCCGTAAAGCGGCATTATGCCCGGAGTTACACGCCGGCTGTGGCTGGCACCCTGTTGTCCACAGGTTTTAATGAGGATACCGGTGATTTTTTCGCTATTTGGAAAGTTAACAAGAGTGTCAAGGAACCCACTGAGGTTTCTTTGACGGAATGGGTGTATTATTTGGATGGGTATGATGTGCGGATAAGTCCACCTGGGTGGGCAGATTGGATTGTGGAGAGCGAGCAGTATGCGTGGCTAAGCAGTGTTAAAATAAAGTATTTGGATGCAGCTGTGGAAGGAGGGAATATCACGGTTAGGGTCACGCCTAGGGATAAAATGACCGGTAGTAGTACCACTAGCACCGAGGGTAGTACCGAGGGCAGTTCCGTGGGTAGTACCGAAGGCAGTTCCGAGGGTAGTACCGAGGGTTCCGGGAATAGAATGGTTGTGAAATTTTCGTGGTACATTTCTTTGGTATTGTTTGCATTATTCATTAATTATTTTTAATTACGGAAAATTTAACGATGGTTGAAACCCTCACGAAATGAGAAATGTTGATAATAAAACCAATTTAACTGGGAGAGTGATTTGAATGGTTGTATGGAATTTCGAGATCAAGGATTGATTGATTAACAATTATTTGTGATAGCATGGGACGCATAGGGACGTTTCTTTCCGCAATCTGTTAAGGTGACTTGATTTTACACCATTCCATTTCCCCATCTCACCGATCAGATCATATTTATTTCGTGATTAACAATCACTTATGAAACAATGTAGGCATGATATTAGTTTATGGCTCGTCCGTCATTCTATTAAACAAATGGGATGTAAGTAAGCAGAAGTGGAACTGATGTATAAAATTCAGTGTCACGCGATAATGAAGTTGTTACTTGATAATGTTTATATCGGAAGCTTTCAAAGTGCGGTAGTTCGTCAGTACTGGCGAATGCGATAAACAAAAACGATACCTTGTGTTACACTTTACAAATAAAAGAACTGATGATTTTAAACATTTACTATAATATTGGCTGTGGTTGCAGTCAAAACTGCCAAAATTGAGCATAACCTGTGAAATTAAGTCTCCATACTGAGGATCAGCTATTACATATCATCAGCTATCCAATTTCTTATGTTTTGAGTAAGCGTTTGACTTTTGGTGGCTGATATGGATTACGTAGAGGGTTGAACGAATGTTAATCCAGGGAGAGTTATTTTTACGGATTTTTGAAAAAAAAATCAGATCATGGATTTTATCATCTGAAATTTTCCTCCAATAAATCCATCAGATGGATTTGCTGGAGGAAAATTACTTTACTTACATTACTTTTATTAGGGGAATTTTTCAGGGAACACCATTATCTTCAGTACTATTCAATATGAGCATCAGGAGACAAAAATGTAACTTTTTAATGCTTTTTTATAAAAACCCAAGCAAATCAAAAAATTTAAAAGGTTACCTTTTGCCTTTTTGCTATTTTACAATGCAATAGTATGCAGGGTAAAAAATAAATAAAACTTGGCATCTTAAAGTTCACGGTTTCAACATTAGTACTTCGGAGATTAATATGCAATTCTATGACATTTACGTGTAATATATGGTATGATGATTGTCAAATCAGTTACTTTCCCCTTTGCCTTACACTTTACCTGCATGAAGACAAAAGCAAATAGCAACAAAGTAAAAAAAGTTCATTTCAAAGCATAGTGAGATAATTGCTCAAAATACGTAACGGCCTATGAAGCATCTACGTATACCAAACGGTGAAACTATAATAGATATCATAAACTTTTGCTATACTCGCAATTAATACAGGAAATTAGGATAGGATATTATAATGCGATCGTTCCCCCTTGCGTGTATAATAATATGTAACATACTTAAGTATATATATAGGTATTAAGGTACTTAGGTATTAAAGAATATTTAGCCTGTCAATGGTTTTTCTATCTTAACGGCGTATATTTTATTTATATCCATAAATTAGAACTGAAGTAATTGATGCTTTGTATATTTCATCAACTTGGCGTTTACCTTGCGTAAGAAATTTAAATTAGACATAATAATATCTAAAACATTAATTAGCTTTTAAATAAGTTAATGATTATTGGCTATTAAACTGGAATTTTTAGGGAACTCTGAAAGCTTTTTACAGTTTAGCTTATTACTCCAAAGTACAAACGAGTCTAGCAAGCAGGTGTTCATAAAAATTAGCAAGTAAGTTTTAGAATAAAATGACTTCCTTTAAGGACTTCCAGATTGGACTTATTTCGTTTGCTGCAATTTTCTTTAATGTAATATATGCCGCATTTGGACTAAATTTAGAAATTTCCACTGAAAGAGACTGTACAGTACATTTGCTAAATTACGGAAGCAAAGAATTGACTGAGCAGATCTTGCTAAGGAATCAAGAAAATTACAGAGCGTGGACCGTTGCGGGTGACTACAGCAACTTCAGAATATCCAACCCGGTTATATCGTACCATGAAATCTGTGATTTGAACATCGTCGTGAGGGGATATGAAGTGAAAAAAAGAGTTCGTTTTACGGGGCCACGATTTTATCGAATGGAATCCATCTACTTATTTATCTATGTGAACGGGGATTTGTTGCCAGGGTTTCGGTATGTGGTGAATAATTGGAGGTCATGGAATTGTCAACTGTATGTCTTTGTCCCTTCAGAAAATTTCAATCAAGTTGAAATGAAATTGTTGATGTGCCCACATTGTGCTGTAGACTACGATATCGCACTTGATCTTTCACGAATTACCTTTTCAGCTTTGCGAGTATTGGGATCAATGGAGCTATATGACGTTTGGCATCGTCTGAACAGGCACATGCACGGAGCAGCCATTTGCGTATTTGAAACTGATGGAGGTTACTATTTACAAAAACATTGGCTAAAAGATGATCCACGAGAGAAATTATTAGGATCCGATTTTGTAGTTTATAATATGGCAACAAATGTAAACGCCACCCTTCTTTTCTTTGCTCATCACCACGATGGAAGGCTAATTGCTCCATCTAAGATCATTGTAAATTACGTAGGAGAACAAATTTCCTTTGAAAACTCAGCTCTTTTTTACTGGTTTAGAACAACCACATTGAGTTTCATGTATTGCCTATCAAAAGAAAGTCTGGAAGAAAAACAATTTTCTTATTCTGTTTGGGTGTCCCCATTTCCATGGGACATTTGGCTGTTGATCGCTCTCAGTTTTCTTTTGTCTTGTCTTCTTCTCCGTGAAAAATCGATTTGGAGAAAAGTTTTCAGTACTTTTATTTTAATCTGCAGACAAGATTTGGATCTGAAAACCTTTCTCTATTACATTCTGTCAATGGCTGCATTCTTGTTGGGCACTTGCTACGAAACTATAATTACCAGCTACATTGTTGTCCCACCAGAAACAAATGTATATCAAAGGATCAATGAATTGATTAGAAATGACTACAAATTTTATATCCATACTGGCTACAATGACCCAGGAGATTCTGAATTCGATAATTTTGCCGAATATCGCCATTTGTTTAAAAAATATGACATGACAGAAAAAATTAATAGCAGTTTTGTCCTTGACAATTCCGAAGAATATTTTCATAATCCATGGTATCATTTAAAGGTAATGAATCCAAGAAACAGAAAATATATCTTTACTACACATTCAGAAACTGCCGATTTGAACGTGGTTGCATTGAAATATGTGACGGAAATGGAATGCTTAGTTTTGCCTGAGACTTCGCCACCTAAACTAGACGCCTATTTCTTTGTAAGGCATTTCAACTACAAGTTCCATTTCCTGCTGCAAAAATTCAGAGAATCCGGACTTCTTAATTTCTGGTATGGAATGGAGCAGTTTACACTCGTGGAAATCAAAGTGGGAAAAGAAAAAGTCAAAATGGAATCGCAAGAGCCCAAAGCTATTACCATGACTTTCAAAATGATTCACATTTTTATTGTAGCGGGATATAATCTCCTGATTATATGCTTACCAGCTTTGATATTTGAAATTGGCATACTCAAATCACTAAGAAAGATTTTGAAACTCCTCTTATACTTCTGGGGGAAATTCATTTTGACTTTGTCTTTTATCCATTTCAAAATTAAGACATTGGTAGCATAGTAGATTGCTACTACAGATATACCAGAAATAAAAAAATGCTATAAAATTTAAATGCTTTATGCCTACTTTAAATAAGTAACGCAAAACAACCTAGTAAGTACCTTTAAGTAACCAATATGAATTAGTAATCAACTAAGCCATTCAACTTTTTGTTAAATGGGTTTCTCTGGTCGGATACCCCATTATATTAATTACCTGATACTTACATAAGTATTTAACCTCATATTTATATTCATGGAAGTTAAAGTCGTTCACAGAATTCAACTGCTGCTATTGATAGCTAAACACCTATACAAATAATATAATACTTATTGCCACATAATTGCTTTTTTTTCAATTATTTAGCTAAGTACAATATGTAAAATGGCTTGTTGCTGGTATCTTGTATAATTATGCTGATTACCAGTCACTGAAATAAAAAAACACATTGAATTGAATTTAATACGTTTTATATCCTTAATATCGGATACCATATAAAAGTATTTCGAAAAGTCGAAAAGTAAATTCTTTATCAATACCTAGTTATGATTTCTGCATGGCTATAATTATCATTTACGCTTAATACATATACTTATATGGACGGAAATTCGGGACACATTAAAGAATAATGTTGTACCTATCTCTGTCTGTGAATTTGCATCGAATAATATTCAATAGTCGTGGACTGTTTCCTTTTATAATATTTGATATCGGGGTATTACTTTGATAATTGACTTCTTGGTTGAACTTGTAATATTTCTGGGAATTGAGTATTATAATGGGCCGCTAAGTGAGTGTGCCTTTTGAAAAAGTAGATCCTATTTACTGTAATAATTAAGTAGCTATAATGAGTCCACAGCAGTCAGCATAATGAGTCCACAGCAATTTTGCCATCATAATGGAGGCGGATAATATCCCCTGGATTTGAATGGGAGGAGGTATGGGAGGTTGGTGTTTTGGCCGTTGTCCCTATATCTAATATATCTATATATCTAATATCATCTCACATTCATCTTCAGGTAAATTCTGCTAGATTCCACCATGTGGGGTGGAGTACCCACATTATTTGATTAAGGGGAGCTTCTTCGAACGGGTAATATTACTAGTACCTATATAATATGCATATAATGAGGCAATATATACCAAATAGTAAGATGAATTTGATAAGTTACAGAACAAGTTAAATAATTATGTACCTAGTCATATTTTATTAATAGTTAAAGAGTCAAAAGTACTGGCTTTAAAAGATTAAATGTGTATGTCGTGATTTCATAATTTATCAGCAATTGCAGGTATATCCATTCAGAGAAGGACATTTTACTGAAACTTTTTCAGAATCAGGGTCATGTGAAGAACCTCTCCCACCTTTCCAAACTCATAATAACTGATAAGACTATTAAGACTGATAACGCAAAAAATGTTAATCTGCGTAGACAGTAGCTTAACTTATTATACATTGCATAAAGAATGCTATGTATGACTCTCTTTAAAAATTTGTTGTGACAAAAAATTTTTTATGTGTTGACAAGAAGATGTTAACAAAAAGGTCTAGACAAAAAAGGGATTCTTCCATTAGACATATTCGTTCGGTTAGTTAGTGATAGAAATTATATAGAATAGGTACCAATAAATAAAGTGAACATGCTTCAAACTTAGTTAAATCTTTAAATGAAATAAACGAATAATTTTGCTGCTCCTCTGAAAACTGCCAAAAGGTATTTGGGCACACTTCTCTTTTTAATTTTGCCAAAACTTCCTATCGAAGCTGCATTAACACGACAGGACGCTGTAAATTTCCTCATAAATTCTTGTTTCTGTAAATCTTTGATCTGGAATGTGTTTCTTTTCCAGGAACCAATGCAACTTCTTGATGATTGGTGAATGATAGACAATGCATGGACGTAAGCGCTCCAACCAAACAATCCACCAAATGCAAATATAAAAAATATACTAACTTCCACTATATCCATTCGGTTACCAAAACGAAACAGAATTACAATAGCTGTGACGGATATTCTTGTAGCTAATGAGTGGCAAGGCATTATAATATCTCGGCAGCATTCGTCAAATATGTCACAAAAGCAAGTACTAAATCTGTAAATATAAGTTAAGCGTTCTAATTGATCGCTTTGGAAAAATCGTTGAGATGGATTTTTTGTCATTTGGCGTTTGAATCTGAATAAAAATTAACGGCTATTAAATATAAATTGGATACTATTACTATGGGATAAATTAATAAATGCATTTTAACTTATTACCTGATGGATTTCATCGTGTACATTAAGAACATGCTTGCAGTTACTTTCAATGTGAAGTAAAACATCATTAACGACATTAGAACTGCTGTCCATAAATATATAGCAACAGTGAAGAATATTAGTACAAGGCCATTTAAGTACTCGTTTGGTAGACCCAATGTCGTTTCCAAAATATTTTCCGCATTGAAGAACGCCCAAATACCTGCGACTATAGGGACAGTGATACAAATGACGTTGGATGCCAGAAAAACGATGTCCACGCATAAAATGTGCAAAGCAGGAACGCAGAACAATTTCTCTTCTGGGTCTGAAAAATGAATTAAAACGGCATTCAATGTTTATTAGGAATATTTTACAATAATGATTCAAATATATGGTAAATATCAAAGGAAATCATACTCTGAATTTTTTCGAGGAGGAAACTAAACCAATTTGTAAAAAATGCAATATGTTTTTCTTTGTCTATTGTGTTGACGATTAAAATGCTACTGATCCAACACCATATTACTAATATGAAAAATAAGCTGTAATGACTAGCTTCATTCGTCAAAAATGCCACAAGGAGGAAACGAATTGTACAAAAACATGTTAAACCCTGTAAGAGCGAAACAAAAAATAGCCTAAACCATTTTATGTAAAATTTAAATTTTGGGAAAATGACTCTTAGGTTGTTTGAATTCTGAGTGCATTTAAATGGCAATGCCCAAAATTTATTTCCAAACTGAACCAAGAAGCGGAAACGTTTTACAGAAAAATTTGAAAACATTTTTGACTGTAACGACAGTCGACAAGGTCGCTGTAAACCTCTAAAGAGTCCATTGCAAAATGCGGGGATTTACATTTCGTGCATTGCGCGTACTGATGGTGAAACCATGCAATTATTTTAATAATAAGAGATTAATTTTTGTCCATAGCGAGATTTGTTGCTGTTGAAATAAAAGACATTATTTTATAATGGTAGTATTCAAAAGGCATACATATTTAAATTAAACGGGAACACTTTTTGTTATGTTTAAAATACACCCACTACTTTGGATTTCCTGTGAAGAAAGCCATTGTTCAACTTAAAATGGTACATTGGTACACTACAAGACTACAATACCTATACACAAGATATCATTTTGAACCATAATTGAATGTTAAGCTTTTATATTGTCGAAACGTTGCCTTACATGTTCATTTTCTGGAAAAGATATTAGCTGGAATTTTCTTTAAATTATCCGAATTGAATTTCTTACATGTCTTGGGAAGTGATTTTGTGTCGCAATTGAAATAATTGCAATACTAATATTGTTGTGTCGATACATTATGACATCCTGAGGTATTGTATGGATGGTTATTTAATTCTATAGTACATTGCACAACGGTCAGCATGCTAACACGTGCCGGTTTTTTGAGATATACATGTACATGTCATGTCCTTACTTGTTCACCTCAAAATTAAAATTTTTGAAATGTAATACTCAAAAGAACCTACCTTTTTGCAATGAAAATTGCAACAAGTTTTTGTTTGTCATTTACATAATTACATATCATAAAAATTTCCCTAAAACATATAGAATTCAGAAATCAAATAGCGAGAAATAGAGAAAGAAATAGAACTTAGAAGTAGAAATACAGGTATAGGTACCTTTATACAGATGCACAATATTAAGCCATATACCTATTTGATCCAAATATCATTGAAATAACATAATACGATGTTTTGTGTGCTACATCTAAATATTTGTTGTTTCAAAGACATTTTATCAATTGCATATGCAAAAGTGAAAACACAACATTTTTAACTTTTTACCAAATCAGCTCACATTTATTTATTTACAATTACAAACACATAGTAGTCATTATAAATTAAGTCCAGCAAGCTCCATTGCGAAAGCAACTCCTAATTTAACAAACTGTTCTATCTGATTGAAATTTAGTTTGTCAATTGTATCATTCGATGTGTGCATATTAGGATTTGCCTTGGCTTCAGCAGGAAAAGCAGCTGGAAATCGATACTTGGTCCAGGAAGCGTGGTCAGAACAAGCGTAGCCACAGGCAGAATTTCTGGACGTGAAATTAAGATATTCAGTCATAACCAACCGAATGAAAGAATTTAGAGAAGAGTCAGTGTTGTCTTTGATGAGGGAGATTTTATCAACGCCCACATTATAACCGACAACATCGAAATTCACCATAGCCATTACTGATTTTTTGTTGTAGTAGCTTTCGGCAATATCCTGGGAACCCAAAAGTCCCACTTCTTCAGCGGCATACCAATGGAACTCAATGGAAGTCTTAGGAAGAATTCCAGATTCTAAAATAGCCAAAAATGATTCCAAAACTGTGACGCTTCCGCTGGCATTATCATCTGCACCAGGTGCAACTCCATTCCTGGGATCGTTAAGATTGACAGAATCCAAGTGAGAGCCTAGAATCACCACTCCATATTTTCTGGTTCCCTGGATCCGGGCCACGACACTTTTTTGAGGCCAGGAATGGTTGAAATATCTGACACTGACGTAACCTCGAGATTTACTGTTGTCGATTTCTTGTTTTATGATGAAGTAAAGCCATTCGGAGGAATCCACTCCCGATTTAGATTTGTAATAGCGATTCCTGTACGCGGTGAATTTTCTCACGAAGCTTTCCATCCGAGAAATATTCAAGTTGGTAAAAGTCTTCAAAACTGTTGCCTGCATTTTCATGGATCTGGGGAAAACTGCAATATTCATAAAAAATAATTATTTTTACATTAATTTGTATGACTAATTACTATTCTATTGGAACGTTCTTTTCTTCTTCAAAAATCCAGTGGTATTAAAATGAAGCTTATATTATAAGTATAATTATAGGTTATAGGTCTTTTTATATTAAATATTATTTATGGGCTTATGCATTTCGCACAATAAGCTTCTCGAAATTTGTTTGTTGACTTATGACTTAACATGCAAAGATTTATCGCTGTTTTTACTTAGGTATTCTAATGTTATTTCTATCGCAAGTGCATAAATGTGGTAAATAATGATTAAACATAGTAGACATGGAGCATTTACCAGTAAGAATTGGCCGACGTCGCTCCATTGGATAATTCCGGTTTGTAGTGTCCATAAAGTGGACTTTATTGCGAATAAGCAAGTTGATTTCTTCTGGGCTAAGCCATTTTGCCGGTTCATTCTCGCTGACTCGAATTAAACGCTTAACTTCATCTGGATAATAGTTGGATGTATGGGTGGTTATTGTTAATTCCGCCAATAATACTATCAAAAGAAATCAGAAACATATGTTCATAATATGTTTTAGTAGGAGAAAAAGACCAACGTTTAAAATCAATAAAGCAATTAAATAGTCTAAGCGCAACGAGGTGGCCCTACAAATACCTAAATGGACATATTTTAGTGTGGGGATAGGCCAAATGTTTAATACATCACCAATGATTAAATAAAGCTAATGTAATTCATTCATAGTACATAAGTTACATAACTTCAAAGTTCAAAGGATGACAATGGAAAATAATTATAAAATGTTCGTTTATTTAGAAATTAATTGTGAACTGACCCAGAATTGTAAAATGCCGCTTCATTTTGTTTCTCCTGGACTCAACAATTGATTTTTAGTAAACCTTTTCGTCACCTGCATATAAATGACAATGTATATAGAGGTCTGATTTTGGTAGTATAGTATATAGTGGGCAAGTAAAATGAAGAGCACACCGAGCACAAAGTTTAGAAGTTATATAATTCAGAACTTTAATGCTATTTAATAGTATACTGACAATTCAAATTAAGGCTTACCTTTTTTGTGCTTTTGAGCGACAACATTAGATGTTTCAGTTTTATGCGATATTACTGAATATCCATAGATACAAGTATAAAGAATAGATTCGACTTTTAAGATTTTAAAACCATAATGATTTAAATGATCGAAAAAGTTGAAAAAAGCAATGTATAAACTAAGGAATGCGTAATCTTAGCAAACCATTACCTACGAAAATTCCTATTTTTGTCATTTCCTAGTAAAGGTAGCTATTAGCTTATCTTATGCTCCATTTATATTTGCGACGACGGTAAGTATATAAGTACTACTGTCATTTTCACGTGTAGGTAAGCATTTCTTCCCAGAGAAATATTGCTTAGCCTATTATTAATGGAATAGTAAATACCAATTAAACGGATGGGTCGATATTCTGTCTGGAATAACCAATCGTTATATTAGGTACCTATATAGTATGAAAGTATCAAGTAGAGAAACCGAATCGTATTTTTGTTTACCTAACAGCCTTTCTTGACCAGTATAATGTAAATATATCAATCTATTGCGTATGTTTTATATACAAAGGTTAGAATTCTATTTTCTCACTATGCAAATGCTTCCTGTTTTTTTAGCTGTGAATGTGCTAATGTGAACGGTATTTTTAATGCAATTGTACTTAGATTAGCACGTTTATGAAATTATTTTCTAATAAATTAATATTACAGTGATCATTCTTGATCATGATCATTCTACATATGATACTTCTTTTTTTTACATTTTTACTAGTGCGAAGCTATAATACCTATGCACAGCAATTTGGAATTATTATGAAATAGTTGAGCAAGGAATTGGGAATTTTATTAGCTTATTATATTGAATATTTATTTTGAAAAATTATGAAAGCATGTAAATAGTAGTACCTAATCTCTTTAATTGAAAAGTATAATGAAAATTGATCATACGTATACTTCTTTGGCCGTCTTATTTTTGAAAATTATTATGTATAGTCCATTGTCACAAAATGTAACAAAGAAAATTCTGAAAATTGGAAGTACATATGTTTGCAGGC
>JABASI010003901.1:0-15293 GCA_019776505.1 Tomocerus nigrus | reverse complement strand
GGAGATAAATGTACATAAATGCGTAAAGGGTAGTTTGGGTGATGTATTGCTTGTATGTGGGCAGATAGATTTGTGGTGTAAAGGATTGCATTGAATTTAAGGAGGAGGATGGTCGGGTGTGCAGGTCTTCTTGTTCACGTGTTTCTTCTGCCTTCTTGGTACAGTCTGTTGAGGAATGGGATCGCATCTCCTGGTGGCTTCGTATCGTATCTTTTGGCTGGTGGCATGGCATGGCATTCGCATAGCAGCAGGCATGGAAAGCGGATGAATGCGTTAAAGTTAAAGTTGTGGAGTTTCTCCTGGGTTCTTTGCTAATCTGCGCGGAAAATCTAGAAAATCTAACATTACATTAGCGAAGTGTCATTTGCGCTATGTGAGGCCCCAAGAATGGCAAGATTCGATAGTGTCAATGTTCTGTGATGTATAGACGTGTGATAGGCCTTCCCCACAGCTCCCACTCCTGATATCCAACGCTTTCCTTCCTTGAAATCTTAACTATTCTCGCCTTCAGCTCATGTCCCAATTCATACACGTAACCGATTTACGACCTCCACTGATTCCGGACTTTCATCCATAGCACCATGCACTCTCCTCTGCTACGTCTTAGCCCTACTCTTTCTTGCATAAACTCACTCTCCCCGATTCTTCAAGAAATTCCCTGCTGTTCCATGTATTGCGTACATCCATCCATCTCACATCTTATATGGACATTATATAGTAGCCTTATAAAGATATATAATTGGTGATAAGACTAACTGTGTGTTTATATGGAGCTTTCTTCATACAGCATTATTATTGCCCACCTTAAATGCTTTAGCACACTTGTCTAGTAATTTTCGTGCATTAGAGTATCTGATATGTTAGTGGAGTAGTGGAAAGCTAAGGATTTCAAACAAGTCCTATAATATGTTACTCCTATTTGGAGTAGAATAGAATAAAAGTGAAGTAAACGGGAGAAATCTATCTTTAAGTTAGTGTGCATTTAGTTAGTCGTGTCCTAGTGGACTATTATGTCACTATATAAGTGTCCTATCAGTATCTTTCTCTATAGTTTTCATTCTATCCCTAGTGCCGTCGTCTTCGTCTCTCTTAACTACAAGATTAGAAGAATTGCCAAAGGCTCTCCATCTGATCCTAGGCTGATTATACCTTTGGGTCCGATTCTTCAACCTTTTTCCCTCCACTTCCCTCCTCCTCCTCCTTCTATACAATATTAACAAAGTCATCGTGCCATTACCACCGTAAAAGTGACTGTGCCGTAACTTAGCCACAAGCACATAACATCACCCACCCATATGTGCCCCGTTCCCTCCTCTATAACTTATCTGTAATTGCACTACAATGCATAATCACAATACATTGGCTTATTGTATGTGAAAGTCTTAAGCTTTCACTCACTCCCTCATTTCTTGGAGGAACGGCAACAGGATAGGAAAATTTATATTTGAGAATTTAATGAGTTGTCCTCAAGCTCATAATGATATCACCATATCGGTTTCTGCATATTACATGCAATGAAGCCAAAGCGCCATAGAGCACGGCTCAATTACATCCATGTCGTGCAAAGCTTACTTACGTAAATGCTCTTTAATAGCCATTTCTCTGATACAATTCCTTGGCATATCACTTTATAACCAACTAAGTACAGGGTCATACATATTTCGAATATTATACTATACTTGATAGTATACCTTCGTACGAAAGGTTATTTATTGAAGGCTTTTCCTTTTATTCTCACGATAACTCATTGAATTGGATTTGATATCATAATAGTGGAGCTATGTAATCATTCTTTAATAATACGAAGAGTTAAAACTTAAAATGAGTCTTAGTAGTTGCCGTTAAAAATGTTGCCATTGCAATTTATATGGACTAGAATGCTGAAAAAGGAGTAGTAAAGGAGTCGTAAGTAATCTAGAGTATATTTATAATTGACTTTATTAGGAGAATAAGAATTAGATAAGGGATTTTAACTCGATTTTACCACAAAGAAAAATTTAACGGTCCTACTAAAACAACGTAACAGTCATAACGTCTGCAGCGGCTATCAAATTGCATGACTAATGAGGGAAGGACTTGCTAAGACTGACTAATCCAAAGAAACTACACTGACTATGAAAGTTCTTTGATAAGGAATAGGGAATAATAAATGTAGCGCGTGGTTTGGTCTGGTCTGGACGACTCAACTCTGTCACCGACGGCATAATCAACTTTAATAGTAGATAGCTTCCTACGTTATACATACTAGCAAGTCTGCAGAGAGAGGGATGTGCACATTTAGAGCCTCTGCTTGTACATAGTTGCACATAATATGTATTTAACTACTCCTGCTAAACTCCTATCAATTTCTTTTACTCTCTTTTACTATTACCAGTTTAGGATACGAGGGGCTGATCGACTACTTAAAAAGATAGAGCAAAAGTAATAAATTCATTAATTGTCAAAGAGAATTCACGGGGAAATCCTACATGAAAAAGATAGGTATGCAAACCACGCTAGGAAATTCTTGACTCTACTACGCAGTAGGTATATCTAAGTCTTTTAATAGGTAGCTACATAGTCTACCAATAATGCATAGAGGATAAGAACCGCAAATTCCCTTTAGCTTTTGGCTTTGGCCTGACTGGGGCTTTCTAATCACTCTTCCATGTCGAAAACTTTGACTAGAATATTTTGTTGTAAATAAAACGTAAAGCTATCACTCTCCTCTTTATGTACATGGTAAACAATATCGTTTTATGCTAGTCCTAATGTACTTTTATCCGTCTTCTTCTGCAATGGCAGATTAAATAAGTCTAGTTGGACTTGAGAAGACAAGTGTTCTCAAGGATGTAAATGCTACATTTAGGTTGCCCATGTATCATCGAATTATCAGTTAAATGTGGTTCTGGCTAGTTGTGCAGTGGATAAGGAGCTCAATGAGCTTCTATGTACTCAGTGTTGGTAAATGGCTTGTGGTTTGGTTATTTTAATGTTGATCAGTGAGAGTAAACTGATGTAATCATGTCAGAAAGGAAAGAGAGGAAGCGGATTCGGTGGACAAGACAAGAGAAGATAAAGGCTTTCTGCTCTCTCACTATAACTATATCCACATTAGATAGAGTCACAAGAAAATATTAGACTTCTATACTCTACTAATGCTCTTATTATATTTAACCACACTATCACTCAAGAGTCATATGTTTATAGTTAAAGACGAGCTATTTAGCTCCTCTTAACTAGAGTTTATTTTATGCTGTGTGTAGCCATATCTCAAGTTGCATTTTGTATTTGTATGTATGAAGCTTATCATATCTTGCCGAGTGTATAGCCAAGAAGACTCTGTTCTCTCCTGCTTTCAAAGAACTCCTGCTCAGACTCGTGCATAATGTAAAACTGTCTATTCTATTTATTCTATTGTGGAATAGCTCCTCTTTGGCAGATAATAAAAATATCTATACTTATACTATAGAAGTCTTGATATATCTATGATATATTTATTTCTTTTCTTTATATTGGACATATGTACGAGTATATAGTAAGGAGTTAATGTTCTGGGTTGGCTCTCGGACTGTGTCTAATGTTATTAGAGTTAGATATTATTGTGTTGGGATGAGAGTGTATATAGAGAGCTGAGATATTTTCGGGAATTTGGTTTCGGCTTTACTTACTTTGGCCATGATGATAATAATATGAGAAAGATGAGTGTTTTTGGAGAATCTGATGTTGTGTGATGTGATGTGAGTGAATTGAGTTGAGGGACTTGAGTATTTGAGACGAAGTAAATATCTGTAGTATAGTAGGTAGGATGTAGTAGGAGTGTTGGTTGGAAGAAAAGGATATCATCGAGCATTGGATGGAGCAATGATGCATTACTTTTGTGGTCTGCTCTGTTCTCTAAGTAATAGTTGGGTTCTTTATGTTGGCACACGGCTGCATGGGCTAAGTTAGAAGATCCTCTTGGAGTATTTGATAAGGAGACTAGTTGAAGAAACTGAGAGGAGATAATGCGAAATCCAAAATAACTTGGGATGCCTTAATGGCACGTCATTATCCTGCATAGTAATCAGCCTGCCACATTTCGCTTTGACAGATAAAAATAATAAATCACCGATACTTCTCTCATATCTTTTTGGTTCTTTTGTGCCAACCTCCTGTATAAACTATCCATCCACATCTGCGATTCTTGATGCCATTTCTTCCTTCTCGTACACACTTCTCTCTCTCTCTCTTCGTCTTCTGAATTACTTCATTCCACTATATTCACATTCATAAGAGAAGACAGTAGCTCTTTTCTCCATCTTTCAACGAAACTCTTTCTTCATTCTCTCCTTAAATAATGTAAAGGTAGTCTTCCCTAGCCATACGAAGAAGAGTATGATGCTCACATAGAGTGAATAGAAGGAGAGGACTGTACTTTGAATTGGCTCTCTCTGATTATATTACATTAAGAGCTATCTCTGTATTGAAGGGAAAGAGAAGAAGCCACCTACCTACTACTCGGTTTCTGATTTTACTACTCTACTCTCTGCCATTCACTATCTTATTTGTACGTAGAGACTAGTACACATCAGCTCCTTGAATTTTACTCTAACTTGGCTGTACTTTGAAAGTGTGCACGTTGTCGAGAGAGGAGATAGCCGAAAGTCGAAAGAAGGATTTTCTTACCTTTTCTTCTTTGGCTTTCTGGTGGATACATAGAATGTCCCTCCCCCACACTCTTTCCCCGGCGGCAGTTCCACTTACAATTTTTACATCACCCCCGCCACTCTTATCCCACTATTTATATATGCTCCCACTAGATAAATCTAATTCTTACACCCATACATCTTCACTATCGGGAATTTCGCTACATTATACACTGATAAGATTTTGTAGTACAACTATTAGAGCCATGTAGCTCTGCGGAGAGGATCCCTTATCTTTCCTTTCCTATCTTAACTATTTTAACCTGGAATTTTCCTACATTAAATCTGCCTAGAAAAATACTTGCTCACCCTTCTGCGTTGTTACACCCTGTCTTTTAATAAATACCACTCTCAGGTATACTTCATTCTTAATTCAGGTAGGTGAACTATGGCTACTCTTGAAAACAACTCCTTTCCAGACTATAAATCCGCATTCATGAATGAGATATGTGAAATTAAAAGTCATAGCCGTGTAATGACGCTAATTGTTCATTGGCTCGATATGAACACAAGGTTTCTGCGTCAAGTTATCAGCTTTTGCTGGTGCCTATTAAATTGCTTATAAATAGCCCCTTTGGTCTACACCGTTTAGACTCACAATTTATTTAAACAATGTGTGTGCATATGTAATTGACGCTTTGCTGGAGAAAACGAAGGTACTTGCAAAATAGCGGATTATGTTTATCCAGAACATATTCTACACGTTTATACAGCTTATCAGAAAAGGGCAATGTATGAATGTAAGAGGGAAAAGATGGGAGGGGTTCGTAAAATTAGAGCAATGTTTATGTTTACAAACGTGAAATCTGATAAAACTAACTTCCCATTCCATGTATATGTAGTTAGTGTGTAAAATATACCGCACTGCTAGTAGGAGCCATTTATCCCTGTGTGTGTGTATAATAAAACCAACTAATAACTTATGCCATAACCCGCTGTGGAATCCTTTTGGCTTTAGCACCTGACATCAAATACCGTTATGCATATTAAGTCAATATTTGTCAACTTCAATATGTATACGTGGAAATTGGAATTCATTTCTTCAACTTCTATTTCGACGAAATTCTGGCGTAGTTACACAAAACAGAATTACATTCTTATTTTGCGCTGTACACAGTTTGGATATTTAGACATTTTCAAATGGGATTCGAGTAAATGTGGTGGAACATCTTCCATTCTGTAGTGTTGACAGTTTCAATGTGTTCTCAGCAATCGCCCGTTTATAAATGTAGGTATCTATTTCGTAATGATAGTTGAGTCGGTTATTGGTATGTTTGAGCACTGCAATATTATTCCTTATCGCCCTTCATCTATTTTCATCTATAATTCTTTGCTTATTTTGTTATAATTATCATCTGGTTTACAGTGTCCTATGTCTTTGTGCACGGCTAGTTTTCGACAAGTCGCAATTAGAGAGCATCACGGAACTATAATTAGGGAGCAGAATATTTACAGCGATAAAATGGTATAATAGTACATAGAGCTACGTAGCTAAATAGCTAAACGCTTCAATAATAACTATTTGCTAGACTCACTTCACTTCTTGTCTGAAAAACTGCTAATGGTGGTAACGTAGTTATTGATTGCACGCTTCAAATGATACGAATGCCAACTAAACAGTACTACTACTTACTTCAATGTGCCTTAAACCTACTATAGAAGAAAAATACAAATATATTTGTATCACAACCAATGAACTAACATGCTAACAAAAGATACTTACTGTATTAGCGCTTTATTTCAACCGATGATTCATGAGGATGAGATATTTAAGAGCTCTCCATGCTAAACAACACCGATTTACTGTTGTTTTATTACTGAGTGTTTATTTTCGTGAAAGAAGTGCAATTTTGCAAAACTATTTCTATAAAGTAGCACCCATATCGAAAGCTAATAATTTACGGCTTAAGCTAGGCAATCAGTTATGCAATTAAAATTCTTCTTGTGCCTTTTTCGCCTAATGTGATAAATTGCCCTTTCATTTTACTTGTAAACAAATACTTTTTACGCATTGTGTTTATACTGCCATGTCAGCTACAGAAAAAATGAATGATATTTCCTAATCCGTTATTTTGTGGAGGGGAGAAAATCATATGATACATACTATTATGCGTACAAAAATAATTCCCCTAATTTAGAGAACAACATCACAGCAGTTTTAGATGTCTAAGGGTAAGTCTCCTTAGACATAAAGAATAGGTAATTTCTCACGTGACAGTTTATTGTTTAACATTTTTATTTACATGAAATTCAACAGTAATACCACTGTGTGATTATCAGGTGCATTAAATACACAATTTTGTTATAAGCTATGAAATTAGCACAGTATTGCTACTGCGAACTTGTTATTGTATGTATATTGACTATTATTCATGTATTAGGTATTAGAATCTGGGAAAATAGGGCGTCAGACAATAGGGAACAGGAGATTTAATATACTTAAGTGCATAATATGCATTGACTATAGAATGTTATCGTTCTCCTTGCCTTGTATAAATAGATGCGCCAAAGAAATTGCGTTGTAGTTGTGCAGTAAGGAAGTGTGTACTAGGTACTTAAAGAGGTAAGATACCTATGTTATGTTAGGTAGTGATGTGATGTACTACTTGGTAGTCCGCATATCTATATGTACGTACGTACGTATATATAGATAGATGTATAGTAGTGGTAATAAGTTTCCCTGTTTCCAGTATTTCCACTCAAGTCTTGAGGGTTTCAGACATCTAAGATGGGATCTGATGATAGAGAACTCGGTAGAGATGCCCTAAACGCGATAAAGCCCTCAGTTCTTACACAGCTGTCTCTTTCTTAGAATTAATGAAGATTCTTATCAAATATTCCATTCCAGATGAGACTGATAGAGGAAATCGCTCTTCTCTTCTCTGACTCCTCTCTCTCAACTTCAATACTTACTTTATTTTAGTTGTACATCGTCTGATGGTAGTAGCGACTCAGTTTGACTTGCTTTGAGTGACTATCTCTTCTTCCCTTTCCCTGTCTGCCTGCCCCTACACTACTGCTACATCGCATTACATCACATTATATTACAATTCCCTGCATTATTGGCGGAGGAAAGGAAAGCTAATATTATATCAGTGCTCTGCGTCATATGGATGTAGAACTAGGAGTAGAACACGATGCCCCACACACACACTGACAGACTCAATGCACTGCACCACCGAATTGACTTAAATGTTACACACACATAAGAAAGAACCTTTCAAGATAAGTAGATAGATGGACGGATGGACGTCTTCTGCGCTTCTTCTTTTACTTTACATCATATACTCAGAGCTAAACAGTAAATTACAAACATTCTTAATGCTTCATATCAAACTACCCACATAACTATATAGATGCATTTTAACCTAGCTCTTATACTACAGATGATATTACATCATATTATACTCATTACAGCATATAGGACGTTTATATCAATTCAACTGGCATTGC
Organism: Tomocerus nigrus; assembly: GCA_019776505.1. Taxonomy (NCBI): domain Eukaryota; kingdom Metazoa; phylum Arthropoda; class Collembola; order Entomobryomorpha; family Tomoceridae; genus Tomocerus; species Tomocerus nigrus. The sequence goes on along the minus strand of JABASI010003901.1, from coordinate 7,173 downwards.
ATGTCATGCTATTCCTATAAAATACAGCCAGCTTTTAAAAGACAGGGTCACGTCCGACAATATACTTAGCCTACACCAACTACTGACTACTGTATGAGTATAGCATTAGATTCAATTACACATTATCTATGTGCATCACTATCACTATATCACAACACAACATCAGTCCACTCAACTTAGTTAATATTATGCTGAACAATCTACCCACCTAATGTACTATATCCTGTTCCTTCGGCATTTCTTCTGTGGGATTCAACTAAACAATGGAACAATAACCAGCAATCCTCCTTCGTCGGACTATCCTCACTTACGCAGCTCATANTACCCACCTAATGTACTATATCCTGTTCCTTCGGCATTTCTTCTGTGGGATTCAACTAAACAATGGAACAATAACCAGCAATCCTCCTTCGTCGGACTATCCTCACTTACGCAGCTCATAGGCGCACAAATTACGTGAAAATATTGTCAAAAATCTGATTCTAATGACAATTCATCATGTTTTAGATTTTTATTTAAATTGTCTAGAAAAAATCCTAGTTTTCTTATAATCGTATGTGAAAATGAAAGATGGTGATTTGGAATGATACTACTGCGTTGCAGTTGAGATAAGATGATTATTTTGTTTTATGTAATTATTTTATATATAGATGTCTGGAGATCTGTTGTCCATGATATCTTATTCTTTTTATTGAGGATAACAAGTACCTAGTTCATTGTAGTAATAGAGGAAAAGAATGGACAATTATGTATTTAAGCGGGGACGTTGTGTTAATAATTTTAAAGGTGAAAATCATATGATAAGATCACTTTTATTGTTAGTTAGTAATGTTTCAGTTATCTGACATGTAACTGAATTGAATTGCCTTTGTACAATGAAAGACTATGAGGGAGGGTGTTTCTTCTATGCAGTAATGCTTGATTGAAGCAGGGAGCCGAGTCGTGAATTCAATAGATCCAAAATGACGATGAATGATACGATAGAATTCACAACATTATTTTATTATGGTCAGCGATACGAAATAAGAGTATGTTATTCTATTCGAGATAAGTGAGTCAAACAAGGCAGACATGTATTGCATTGCTAGCATCTACTAAATACTTTACTGTTTTCATGCTAATACTCAGTCTCTGTATACATACTCTTTAATACTAGTATGGAATGATACAGTGTAAATATCGCATAACTACATGTATAAATAAAGTGCTAATAATGTAGGAAGAAGTAGAATAAGTAATGTTGATAGTAACATATAAATGAGACTGGACTATGTGCATTGCATATCTATCTATTATACAGTCCTTGAGACACTGCTATTATTTTTACCGATGAGAATGTAAGATTGAAAAATATGATATTATTATTCGCACTCGGTTATTATGTCTGATATAGTCAGAGTTGATAGTTAGGTCCTATCCGGTTGTTTTCTCTTATCAAATATCATCGTCATCGTCTTTGCATATTGAAGCGTACCTGTTTACTGTTCGACTCTGGCCTAGAAATAACAGAGTCTGATGGAATCACAATTTTTGCGAATATGACGGAGTATGACAAAAAATGTGTTACAAAAGTACATAGGATGGCAATTTACATTGTGTTATCTTAGTAATTGTAAAAATAATGCAGTACCTAAATTCCCGTTTGATTTGTAGATTCAAGAGTCTATCGATAAGATCCTTTTCAGCACACTAAACAAATTTTTTTGCGCAAATGTTATCGTTATTAGAGAGATAGAAAATATACAATAGACATTATCTGAGACATCTGTCAAGATGATAAGAACTTTTACCAATATGAGTGGAATTGAATTTAGATTGAAAGGAAGGGAAGGACAAGGAGGTTTGTCAGCTTTTCAGTGGCAATTTTTTTGATTTTTCTTGGCTGTTGTGTGGTAATCTCGGGTATTCTTTCCTCTATCAAAAGTTATAGGTACCTAGTTAAAGTACTTAGGTACAAATATCATGGAGTGTTTAAATGTTGAAATGGAATATAACGAGTTTGATGGATTCATTTTCGCTGTGGATTTAAGTATGTGGCTAACTGTGTTATTGTCGAGATTACAATGGTGAATTGCATTAGATCAAGAAATTTCGTGTTAAGTCCGAAGAGAAGTAGAAACGTCTTTGATATTGATAAGCATTGATGCTAATGGAGATGGTAGAGGTAATGTAATGTGAAGGAGGTAGTGTAATCTTGCCAGCTTTTTCCAGTCCAACCCAATCCAGTCTTATGCTTACGATTAGAGACTGAGATGTAAATGGTGATGCTGAAAAATGCGAATCTGCTTTGTAGGTATTTCTACGTCTGAGTGAGTGAATAGATCTATCTATCTACGTACTCTATCATGGTGGGTGATAAACATTAGCCAAACTTGTCTGGCAATTACCTACATGTTTTCTAATGGGTTCTTGCATCGTTTCCTTTAATGTTGTTGCCGAGTTAAGCCATAAGAAATGATTGCATTCAATTCCATTGTGTCTTTACCTTCGTCTGTACTGTACTCATAAGGATTCTATTGTGATTCTAATGTCTTTAATACACTAAACTCTATAATGTCTCAGCACTATACTCAACGCAGCTCATTATAATTGCATTTAGGTACGGGATATAATAATATTAACCATACTTAGTTACTTAAAGATAGTCACTGCATTTTTCTTTGGTTTAAACTTGAGACGTAGCTGATATAGGTATATAATATTATATTATGAGTATATGATTCTATTACTTTGTTTGTTCAATTATATTGTCTTAAAGTCTTTATTCTGTTTAGTCACATGCTAATGGATTTTAGAGATTGGAATTTGTCACATCACATCATTCATGGGCTGGATAAACGAGCCATTATCTATTGCCGTATACTCAGCTTGGGATAAGTGAATAAGAGCATGCAGGATCGTGCTTTGTAGTTTGTCAGATACGTTGATACACTAGACCCAGGTATACAATTAAATCCCTTATATACTCAATGACAAACAAATTGCAAAGGTTGACTCTAAGCTTTAAGCTTTCGTCTTAAATAGCAGCGAAAGGATTAAGAAAAACATTATTTTCCTGTTTTACTTACCAGTGCCTACTCTAGTTGAACCGAACACTCACATGTCAACTTGCAATAACCACGATTAAGCCTTCAATTGAATTTCATGAAAAACTGATTAGCAACTGAAATAATACGTAGTAATGCTAGACATTATTTGTGCATAGAGTTTTTAAACAGAATCTAACGTATCGTAGAATTAATGTACTGGAAAGAGTACTAATAATTAAAAATCTTGTAATTACTTAAGTTGAACTAATGGAGACGGCTAAAAGAAGTTATTTTAAAGGTGGAGGGGTGACAAAAGGAAATTAACGGCACGTGAATCTCAACGATCAGCCAACGATGATAGGATACGATGATGTAATGGAATAAGCATGTAAAAACGGATAAACTCTCTCAGGCTTCTTGGTAGATTCGATGAGGCTTATTGTTTAGATAAAAATGTAGGAGCAAATGTTGGAGATAAAAAGTGAAATCACACATTTTTCCTAATGGTATCGAAAAGGTAGGGAATCTAACGATAGGGGAAATCAAATTACATCAAAAAGGTATTATGTACATTATTTGTTCTTAGAACTTGTTTCTAGTTTCAACCTAATAGCAATCACAAAGCTATTTTCAAGCCAAGCTACATTTTCCAGTATACCTACATTAAGTATTTACTTCTTGAATCCTAGAAAATAAAATAAGTAATCCATGGTTATTTACATACGAAAAGTTGTAATTTTATTACGTATATATCCGTTGTGGATTTTTAATCAATTTGAAATTATATTTCCCTACAAAATAGCAGATTCCCTCGCTACTGTACTAAAAGGTAAAGCACAATAATTATAAAACATACACAAACTACCCGATGTTATGTTTACAGAGAAATCATTTCCTGTGGAAATAAGATGATAAGAATTAATAATTGTCTATTTGCCGCATAAGTAACCGTTTCAAAGTTTTCTTGCGGGGATATCAATTCTGTAATAATATATTATCTACTTGTGTTTACTTGGTACATGTAAGGAATTGATTGTGTGCACCTTTGTACAAGTCATTAAATAGCATTGCATTGTATTACATAAGGCTTTTCCTTTGATATTGTCCAAGTATAAGAACATACATATTTAGCTATAGTCTTCCGATATATAAGTGGCATATTGCCGCATAAGTAACCGTTTCAAAGTTTTCTTGCGGGGATATCAATTCTGTAATAATATATTATCTAATTGTGTTTACTTGGTACATGTAAGGAATTGATTGTGTGTACCTTTGTACAATTCATTAAATAGAATTGCATTGTATTACATAAGGCTTTTCCTTTGATATTGTCCAAGTATAAGAACATACATATTTAGCTATAGTCTTCCGATATATAAGTGGCATATTTATCTATGGAGATAAATAGATACTAGATTGAAAGATACATTGAGTTGACACTCGTTGGAAACGGAACAGTGCTGACTGCCTACTGCCTGCAGTACAGATAGACGTCAATCTGTTTTATCTTCCGTGCATGCATACATAAAATGCTAAGCTAACTCGCACTCTGTAAACTTGATAATAGAGTATGTGTAAAGAGAGGGAAGATATAGAGACGAACATTTATTCCGTATGTATAGAGGATATAATGCACTACAATAGTAGTCCAGAGTCCACATGGAGGGATATAAGGGAGACATAATAATACGTATGTGCATATAAACGTATGTAAATGCGCTCATAATGTAGTTTGCGACGAACCTTTTGACACAATCATTGTGGATCGTGAAAAGATAAAAGATAATAAATATTACAGACTTTGGCTATCTTTCTACGAGTTCTTTATGGATGGATGGATGTAAGAAATAAGACGATGACCTGTAAAGGTCTTGGACCTTCTTTCCTTATGCCGTTTGCTTTGCTGTGTGCCGTGTTTAGGCAGAGTAAATAGTTCACTGTCGCAAAGTAGATTAGTCAAAAGTTTAGAGAAGATCACATATGTGATTTAATCTATTAAGTGTCTATCCCATTATAGGCATTATTCGAATTTGACCCTATCAGGAACTATAGTGAGCCATTAAAAGTACATATATGTCTCCTCTGTACAAACTACTACATGCTATATAAAGATAAGCGTTGTAAATGCATTTACTATGTCTTATTCTTTAATTCAGTTGACTGATTTAACTGCGAATGTGATTTGGATATCGATATAAAGCTGATCACGCACTCCATTCACTACACAAAATCCCTATCTACATTCTCCGTCTCCTATCTAAATAACAAATGAACTCGTTCGGATATATTATTATTTAGTTTATGTGATACAGATTAAATTAATGCACACATCACACACATGAAATATAACATGTAGTTGTCATTGAGCAAAGAAGTGACCAGGATAGACCAGAAGAAAAAGATCTTTGATTTGAGCTTTAAGTAACCTCCTTTTGTCAATGAATTCAATTCATTTACATATAGGATGTATATAGGTACGTCCGGGATTCCAAAGCCAATCTTTTAATCTCTAGACTTGCTCTCCAGTTCACTCACTGTTGATTTCATGAGACTATTAATAAATGATTACCTACATATTATGTAAAAATATTTTAATGATAAAAAATGAATGTGTAATAAACCAGAGAATGGTGCATCTGTACATACTAGTGCTAAATATCCTTTTTTAGTTAGTATTATTTCATGAATGATAGCACTGTGATAATAACACGAACCTAATTTGTGATTTGTTCCTTGTGCTTTGACTTTTTATCTGTCGCCCACTATCTCGAAGGCAATGCACTGTTTCGGAGGAAAAGTAAACTCTGTATACAACAGTTAAATCTCACAGTATCACAGTATAATGATATTATAAAGTGCTCTCACAACATCAATCAACATAATATTATGTCTACATAGTCTCAATTATTATGCTACACGTATGTAATGTTAGTACAGATGCTTAGGTTAGATACATTATTATAGTCAGACAGGAATCTACATACATCTAATACATGTCATGAGAAAGTGTATACACCAAACAAGGATAAAATATTGTTTGCGTAACATCACATCGCATCATCACAGCAGTTTTAAAAGTAATGCCTCTCTTTCTATCTCAGTTACATTGAGCACAGAGCTCTCTGCGAACAAATCCTTTGTATATTAATAGCAAATGTAATATCATAACTGAGATTATATTATGTTAAATAAAGGAAAGGAACGTAATAGAATGTAATAAAATCTATGTAAGTTACGTATGTATAAGAATGTTTTCTCAGCAAAAGTCAGATAGGAAGGGAGATATCCGCTCTGTTCTCTTCTATTGTCAAGTTAGTGAGAGAACTCCTAGGGTTTCCCAACTTTGTTACTAGTTGCCCTCACTTGCTTCACTTTTCGGTTTTGTTTCCTCTTGTGCCTTTTCTGATGCTTCCCTTCTCTCTCTCTCTCTCAACTCTCAACTATACTCTATTCCAGCTGAACCGAAACTCTTTCTTAACTTTCATATCAACATATCAGTTCTTTGAGATAGTTCGTCGTCCGTCAGTCACTTAGATGTAGATCAAAAGATGGCAACTATTAAAATAACATAAAACTGTATAACAATATATTTATATAGATAATAGCCTCGTTTCATATATTAAATTTCCTACCGAAATGCTTAATAATAAGATAATATATACAGTCAAAGAAGCATCCTACTGCTCTCCTATTTACTACTACAGAATTTGTAGACCCCAAGCTAAACTAGTAACAAGCGACTCGAGTCATTTCTGCTGTCTCTTTTGACATCATTTTCCCTGTACTTCACCAAAACGAAATCAAATAAATAAGCTTCCAACAAAGATGCAAACAGGATAAGCAAAACGAGAAACTGGGAATCAAAAAAACGTAGGAATTAAGTTTTATTCGTGACATGACATTTAAGGAGCAAAACAAAGCTTACAGCACAGAAAAGTACAAAACAGCTTCAAGTGATTCTTTTTACCGATTTTAGTGAACAGCTATCTGCACAATTAGAATTAAACTAAATTGTAGTAAGTAAATTAAATTGTGACGGCTTTGCCCTCCACGACGCAATTTCATACATAGGTATATACTTTTCAATTAACATGAAATAATTAAGAAAATAACATTCTATGTAGGGTGGTCCTCTATGTAGTAT
>JABASI010003900.1:0-15294 GCA_019776505.1 Tomocerus nigrus | reverse complement strand
TTGAAACTTTTCAAAATAAACTTTAATTTGAAAATTGCGGCGTCATTTTAAGCATTTTGATACTTAGGGAAAAAAACTAACTATTCGACGTAACCGTAGCGTAAGTTTATTTCGTAAGGAAAGCCGCGTAAAGACTTACGCTACGTCAAGCTCAAAGTTAAGTTAAAGAAAAAAACTATGTGTCTAATAGTAGATAACTTAGCGTCTGCACAATCATAATCCATAATTCAACTCCGTACAAGATTTAATTTTACGGACTCAATAATATAGTAATAGTTAAAGGAGCAGAAAGGTATTGTCATCCATGTGCGTATTGTTTGTTTGTGAATGAAATAGAAGAAACCCTTTTTCCTTTTAGTCATAAAACTTAATACTAAATTCATTTTAAGCTTCAAGGGGCTTCCATTGGCTACATGCAGATATTGTTAAGGAATTATATCATAATAAGCGTTTAAAGCTGCTCAGCAAATTTACAGCGCTTGATTAGCATATCCTTGCATGCATCTGCCAAAATAATTATTCTAAATGTCTGACTTGTACATATTCTAGAAAAATAGGGAATGGCTAACTAAGGATATTGTGGTCAATTAGTGATTATGGGTTTAATAGCATAATGCTTGAGGAAAAGTAAGTTGGGAGTCGGGGAAACTTTGGAAACTTTGCTTCTTCAAACCAAACGCTATGCGCTTTTGTGCATAAGCAGATATGAAATGAATTTTAGTGTCCCTATGAGTAAAGGTAGCGATAACTGGGATGGGGATACTGACTTTAGTTAGGGAGTCTGAGAAACTGCATAACTTGATATCGGACTGAAAATAATAGTAAATGAACACAGATACCTTAGGAGGCATGCTGCTACAGACACTTCATCAAACGCAATGATATCTTTCAACCTAAATAAAGGCACAACGAGATAATCATAATCAAATACGTTACAAACAATAAATACATTAAGAACCTACGTAGCTACTTAATAAACCAATCTCAAAGAATCCAACATCGGCAAAAAATTCAGCCTCCAGCAATTCATTCCTTATCATGCAGAAACTCGGTCACCAATTTCACAGCTCATTTCAAAAATTAAGGAACACAAAAATTATGATTATGAGGCGTTGATCAATCCTTAGGCAACACATTACAAAATGAGAAACAAGACACGACTAGTAATTCAGTACATAAATATAATAATAATAATCATAATCCTAATAACACTGATAATAATCATAATAATAATAATAATAATAATAATTACAGTAATAATAATAGTTAAAGTATAGTCTAAGACTAGAAGTACTCCAATCTGGACCCAGTGCAGTGCAGCGTAAAAAATTCCAAGTGCTACTCCCCAACCTGAAAAGTGGGACCCAGCCGTGCTGTAGCCGTCTACCCCAACTACTAATACTAATACGATGTCATTTCAGAGAACTTAAGTGAATGCACTTACCACAATGCTTCATACTTAGTTTAATTGCAATTTAAGGATTTCATGCAAAAATATATCGTTGTTATTACCAGGAGGGCCTTAATAGACATCTATTTCAAAATAAATGCAAAATAAAAAAAGACAAACAAAAAATTGTGCTCTAATTAAAATCTTTGGTGCTTTACTGTCTTAATCCCTTTCTCAAAAATTGTGTCTGAACAAAAATATAGCAATAATTCGTATAATTATTATAATTTTTGCTCTCATCGTAAAACAAATTTATAAACTTTTCTCTATCATCGTCTTTAACGAAGAGTAACAATCAATGAAACTAATTTTGGCGTCAACGATCAAAAAATTGGTTTGAGGAGAGGATTATACTGATTTTACCATACTGAATCTTGCTCTGTGAGAAATGGATAGCGGTTCAGTAAATTATACTCTGAAATTTTACAATAATTCATTAAAAAACTGGTAGAACTGTTAAGAATTGCCGACAATGTTTTAATGCCGGAATTCCTTATAACATTTCTTCTCTGCCTCGCAAAAATATTTCTTCTTTCTAAAAAGACGCATCTGAGCTGCCGTTTGTTTCTTTTTTCATACACTCACTACTAACTGTCCTGTTTTACTCAACTGATGCCAACATACGGTGATCAAGACGGAAAACTTTGTGGTCTGCACTGTTAGAATTTTTAATCCGCCTACAGGTGAATTATTACTACCCTTAACGAATAAACTGTTGATATTTGGGAAAATTAATAGAACATTACGACACCGATAAAAGGATACAAATATTAAATAGCTATCGCTACTCTACTATATATTTTTTGTTTCGGTAAGTTAAATTCGATACAAATTACGTAACTGAAAGTTAAAAAGTTATCATAAATCATAAATTTAATGTTAATTGCGGGGAACTTTTATAAAATCCCATAATATATAATAAATTGATTTTTAAGAAACAATAAATTAGATCTGATCACATTTAAAAATTGGTAGTCAAATTTAAAAATCATTTAACGTCGGTACTAAAGAAATCATATATGTAGTGGTCTGACCTATTCATTCAAGCTGCTTTTTTATTTTTAAACACAATACGAAAATTTTATTTGTTCACCAAATTTGCAAAACGATAACACTAATATTAGATGCTTGGCCAATAATATTCAAATTTTTCTCAGGCATTACAGCTAGTGACGGAGAATGATGGTCATGATCGTTTAGGAAAGACTTAGGTATTCAGTTCTGGTTCATGTTGCTAAAATGATTTGTGACTTTACATTGTGTGACTGTAGTTAAAGCATTAGGCCCAAGGGTCCCATGTTAACATTTTTCTAAGTATAGTGATGTAACTAGAATACCTGTGTTTTTCCTGAGTAAGAATTTTGCTGGGATCTTGATTAAGAATCTCACTCTCTCGAAATTGGTTTTCTAAGGTTTGGAACATTGTTTCTTGAATTCTGCATTTAAAAAACAAAGAAATGATTGCATCAATTTTTCCTAAATAAAAACATTAAGATTGTCGTTGGGACTGAATAGGTTTGAAGTAAACAAGTGTTAATGGAATAGAGATTGTCAGGATAGCTAGATAATACTTAATAAGTAGTATGAGTGGATGACTTACGCTTTCAAAGCAAAATCAGGTATTAAAGTAGTTGCCGGAATCAGAAGAAGACCCAGCCAGAACACAGGTGATGTATAAACCATCCAACCAACTCCACTAATCTCAGCACCCAGAGGAAGACATCGCCAGATTAGACTGATAAAATATCCAAACATTTTCTTGTATTTAGGTTGAACAAAATTACGATAATAAATTTTCATTTATCATTTATCCTATCACAAATAATTTCCCAAATCGGAAAATCATCTTTCATACGATTTCTTTCTCCTAAAATATTACTGTAATTTTACACAAGAAAAACATGATTCGAGCCTTTCTCGAACAAAGTTCTCAAGCTGTTGGTTTACCTTTACCTATCCCTAGTAATTATCTCATTAATTCAATAGTAGCCGAAAAAGATTTAAAAAAAGGGGAAAACATGTTTAAATGAAAGAGCCACTTCTACAAAGTACACTCAGTGGTAATTAATTACCTGTACAGTATCAGAAAGACGATCCACAGAAGTATCGATCCGAAAATGGCCATATGAGTAAACACCGTCCATGACTTTGTCTCCAAGCCAGCCTTAAGACTCACAACAACCACGACGTACTGAAAAACAAATAGTTCACATTAAATTAATTATCACATCTTAATTCTCTTTGATCACAGAGGAGATTGAACTGCATTTTATTTGCAGCCAAGGAAATTTTAATTTTAACTGGAATAATGAAAAGAGTACAAAAAAAAATTCTTCCATCTGAGGACAGGGGTAAAACATTAAAAATTCTGTTTAGATATAGAGGCAGAATCATCAAATCATATATCAGGATATGCACAGTACATTGACGAATTTAATAATGAGGCAATTAAACTGTAGCTACAAATTAGGAAGGGAAGAAACCAATGAACTTGATTGCTGAGATAGTAAAAGAAAGTGGGAGGCGCCAGAGGCTGGACGTTGAGTTGGCTAGATAAAGTAGGGATGAAGGAAAGTACGTACGGTGTAGATAAAATTCCCCATGACGAGGTAGCCGCCTTCCGCTCCGTGAATCCAGACCATTCCATTTGCATAGATCATGAACGTCATCCAAAAGAGGAACATGGAATGCAAAATAGCATTACCCACCCACATGAAGAACGCTTTAAGTGTAAATGTGTCGTTACTCGTGCGATACAGAATGGGGTACTTGAGCAGCATCTCCTTACTACATTTTCGTTCAAAAATACCCATGGCTATTGGCTGCGCTGCTGTAAAAAACTGTATGGAAAATGACAAATTAAACCAAAATACGTAACAACTTCATAAAAAATGCAATAAAAATATCAAAACTGTTAGAGGCTCGTATTCCATATTATCTCGTGTGGTATAAACCATGAAAGTAAAAATATTTTCAAAAGTAAATCTTGCTGAATAGCCATAGCTAATTGATTTGGAAATATTTAAAAAAAAATGGAGATGATAGTTTACCATATTATAAAACCCAATTGTCCACCGTTCGAATATGATTTGTCCAGACCAGGCATGAGTAAATGGCAAACCACAACTCAATGATGTACAAACAAATATTTTTGTAGAAACTGTAAAAAATCAGTTTGCACATTCGATCATAATTCCAAGCGCCATGTACAAATAGCAGCTTCTTCAGATAGTGAAACTAGAAAAAATCACGAAATTTTATTTAGACGTAGTTTGAATTGAACTTTGACTACTAAGGAAACTGTTGTGTAATTAGGAGCCACTGAATGGAGTCGTGGACAAACCTGTGCAATGGAGTAGTCGGATGCACAAGAGGCCTGAAGACCTTCGACTCCAGAAATACCAACTCCAACGTGAGCTTTTTGAATCATGGCAACGTCATTGGCTCCATCTCCGATGGCCAGAGTAACAGCTCCGGTTTGTTGAGTCACATACTCTACAATCTTAGGAAATGGAAAACAAAGCTCGTTCATTAAAGGGGTTCAATAAAGACGACCTTGAAAGACATTTGGGCGGAGTCCTGAATGCCGAAGGATGAGTTTCGAAGGAAGGAAAATAAATAATCATTTTTTAATTATTTGAAAAGGAGAGACTGACCTCGGCTTTTTGAATGGGCGAGGCTCGACAGCAAATAACGGCTCGACAGCTACAGCACAGGTCCAGGAAATCCCGTCTTAAATCACAGCTAAGGGCATATTTGAGGGTTTTCCCGTCGATAATTACCGCCGCGTCATTCTCTTTGGGTAAGGCTTGGTTGTCTCCGGACAACTCGTGGACATATCTATGAATGCACTCACGCGTTGCCTATTTGGTCACAGAAAGAGAACGTTGTTGAGTGAGGAAGAATTGATAAAAAAAATTATGAGAAATGGTACGAGTGGCTTACATCCAGACTCTCTTGATTGACTAGTAAAAGCTCCATGGACTGTGTCAACAGACGACAGGAATAGCCAATGTTGATGGCCGTCTCTTGTTTGTCACCTGTGAGAACCCAGACGCTAATCCCTGCCTTCAGAAATGAGGCAATCGTTTCCGGCACCTAAAACAAAGGCATAAGAGCTGTCTTTTAAACCTCAACATTGCACACCTTTTGTGTCAGTAGAAAAATAGCAGACCTGATCTTGAAGTTTGTCTTCGATGGCAGTTGCCCCCACCAGCCGCAAATTTTTCTCTATCAAATTGGATGCTTCTTCAACTTTGAGCTCGCGATTCTGGATTGAGGTTGAAGCTCTGTTGTACGTCACTTTCCACTCCTACATCAACAATTAATACAATCAACAGAGAACAACACGTTTATTATCGTTTCAGACTACTCGCCAACTTTCTTGATAATGGTGGTTGCTACTGAGTCCCAATATTGAGACACGCACATTATATGAAATCACCAAATTGTAACTTGACTGCGAAATGAATTAAGGAATTTGTTAGAGGAGGAGGATAGGAAATAAATTAGCAGAGAAAGAGAGAGACAAACTTCGTAGTCCTGTGGAGAAATGTCAGCGACGGCACAGCAAAGAGTTCGGAGTCCCTGAGTGGCAAACTCTTCCAGGTGGGACTGAGTCTCGGTTTTCATAGACTCAGCATTGCCTTGGGCAGATAATCTCTCGTAAATCACGGAATCCGCTCCCTGTACACGCAAAGTCCGTCAACATTAATTAATTTTTTGGATTGGCTGCTAAGGGCATTTGCAAGTTGAGGCTAAATGATTATTGGTTACTTTGCAGTAGAGTCGGATTTTGCCGTCGGGCGTGCGCACAATGACAGACATTCTTTTTCTGGTGGATGTGAACTCGAGGACGTTGAGGACTTCGTATCGCTCCTGCGTGTCTACCGCTTTGATTTCTACATACTGAGGAGTTCGTGTTTCAAAGATATATCCTAATTTACTTGCTCCGTAGACTAAGGCTCGCTCGTCAGGTGAGGCTGCGTGGTAGATCAGATCCTCATTGACGCGTTCTGGAATCACAGTGTGGCAAACGGAAAGCAAAATAAGAAAGTCTCGAATCTCAGCAGATGTTTTGTGCCCGCTGTGCAGATTTTCAATCAGTGCGTTCGTCTCTTTGCCCGCAAACAGCTCTTCTGGCTGATAAATCACGCCGCCCACCGTGCACCCTTTGAACTCCATCACATTCCTCGTCAAAGTCCCCGTCTTATCAGAGAAGATGTAGCGAACCTGTAAAACAGCCACAGAATGTTCACACATCCCCAGTGCTACATAGAATGCACGGGAAAAGGGAAGTCTTGCAGTCTGCACAAGAAATGATCATGGAATAATGAAGCTCACCTGTCCTAGCTCTTCATTCAGATTCGATGTTCTGGCCATTGCCGGCGTGTCGCTGTCTCCGTGATACATTTCTTCGTCCATGTTAATAAACAGGGCCTGGGTGAAGACGAACAATTCAATGTAATTAGCTTCTTATCCTCAACTCTGTAGCTACGAGGAATATACCGAGGATTACTTACCTGGACGAAACGAACCACTTCAAGAGTTACAGTCAAGGAAATTGGAATAAGATTGTTGTACAAAATCACGAACGTCAAGACGTTGTAGAGGAACTGAAGTATTTTGCCTCCCACAGCTGTAAATATTAAAGATTTATCTGTCAAGTGGCTTGAGAATGAATGATTTCTAAATTGTGCACAACGGTTAAGACTTCCGGGGATGCAGCTTGCAATTCTGCAACGCCGAATGCCACTACAGAAAAATTGAATAAGGGCTAACAAGGGAGAAATTGGGGCAAAAGGGTTGCGGGACTTACTTTTAGATTTCTCTTCCAGGCTCCTTGGCAAATACCACATGGACTCTTCGTCCACCAACAGCAATGAAAACAGAGCTGATATAAAAGATACGAAGATGAGTAAGAAGAAGAGCATGATGATTTGATGATTAGTCAGCTTGTCCACCGTTGACCTCTTCAAAGGGGCTGCCGTCGAGTTCTTCATCAGCTTTGTCTCGTGACCTGTGTACACCACCTGCCCAAAGGCCCACGTCGTGTTTTGCAGCTTAGCTCCTCGCAGTAGAATCTGATCCGGTCCAATGGACAAGTCTCTGCAATTCGCACCAAAAATTAAAAAGATTCTCACTTCATTTCTTTGAACTCAGTCATTAGCACTTGTCGGCATAACTTACTCATTGTTGCCCAATTTCAGTTTTCCGGCAAAATCGTAGAGGTGGCGATTGGGAAGTTCACATTCTAAGTAACCGACCAAGGCAGACAGATCTTTCGTCTCCAGTAAGCTTGCCGTTTCAGGAAGGCCTTGTCGTATCTTCAAGTTTGTCTCTCCGTCCAAATTGGAAGTTTCGATGTAGCACAGGGCTTGGGGCTCACTACAAGTTCATTAACGACAACTTTCTCATTATTCCTCATTGGAGAAAGCCATGCAATTTATTGAAAAAGTTTTGAAAATAATACAAGAAATTATTCTTTGAAAGATTGAGATAGCCTGTTTTTTGAAGATATGCAATTGGCATTCATTTAATGATAGCCGAGCGCTTTAATCAAATGAATGTATATTCTTTTCGCAAATACAATATGAGCAACATAGTGAGAGTTGATAACTTTCAATATGAATGCCAGTTAACTTGCTTGAGACTACTAAATGTTGATACGAACCTGGAGGAGTAGAGCAAAAGATCGGCTGGAAAGAAGGTGTCGTTATGAACTTTGATAAAATCGCCGACGCTAACATTTCTCCACTTGACCCATTGCCAATATCCCTCTTTGAGTACTTCAACTTCTCGATTGTTGATCTCCGAATCAGCCCTGTGTCGTTTCTGTCGAAATAATATTCATTCATCTATCAGACAACCTGCTCAGGGCTGCTCATCTCTTGGACAAGGACAACTAATTGTCATGCCATCCATTTAAAAACTTAAATTTTTTGAAATAACAGTTTCAGCAAAAAAAAATCTGAAAATGGCAGTTTCAGAAATACATTTTCAATAGTCAACTGCAAGATCGAAAAGTACGATCGATGTAACATTTTCAGGGAATTCTGTTATATGATTGATTAGGATTTGATGTCAGATGTGTGGAGTATTTCTCGAATAGGGACAGGGAAATACAAAACTATTAAATTTTATAGATCACTTAAATATACACTTACTATATCTTCGACGATTTCCTTGAGAGCAGACACGGACAAAATGAAGATGAAGGGAACGAGTGTCGTATATCGTCCAGTAGGAGACACATCAGGAATTTGCTGTGACACAAAACAAAAACTCGTACACTAAATTCCGTATGATGATTTTACATTTGGAAATATTCTCAAGTTTTATTTTCTACTGTAGAACAATTTGTCCGGCCATACAGCGTATTATTCCGTTTGGAGAAAAAATATGACAGAACAAGTGCAAAATGAAAAATATAAAATAGAGAAAATTTGGGCAATGGGTGAATGGGAAGAACAAGAAGGAAGTGTGAAGCATGGAAATGAGTTTATTTACCTGTAGAAGGGCGATTGTGAGAAAGAAAATATTCGAATATCTTCGGAACTGTTCAAACAGGAAGGACGGGAGGAACGACCAACAGGAGTATTTGGCTGTCGAAATGCGATTTCCGACGAATTTATCGCTCTGTTGCGTGTTCAAGACGATAGTTCTGTTTTTTGAATCTCCAGGAAACGGTACGCCTCCACTAGTTTGAGGACGAGTTTGAGCGCTTCCAACATTCCGCCGGCTACTTTCGCCTACATTTACCGTAATGTCGTCATCTGAAAAATGATTAAAGCAATATTTTGCATTACAAACCTATCATCGAATCAGTGGAAAATATATTCCCAAAATTACCATTCACAACCTTTGGTTTAATGCGTACTTTACTATTAACGCATGTTGGCAGAGTCAATCAAGATCGTAAAGGGACCTACCGGTGCTAGCATCACTCAAGAACTGAAATGAATCATTCCTATGAGACCTCCTTCTATAAACAGTTCGCATGGGCATGACCTTGCGCTTCTTCCGATGATGGCTTCGTATCTTCAGCATTCTTTATGCGAAAAAAGAGGTCTTCGAGCCCCACTTTTACCTTCTGTGTTAATAAGCTACTAGCTGATACCCTCACTTTTCCCTTGTTTGTTGTTAAGAAATCTGTTTACCTACGTCGGCTTTCCAAAGGTGACAATAAAAACAACACGGCTCGATATTGTAAGCAACCAACGACAAACTACTGACTCCGTCACTGCTCTGGTATCTGAACTGACATAATTACCAATAATAAAAGCTGGCTCAATAACGAAAACTGTCAAATTACGGTTTCAGAACTTCCCGCTACTTCACACTACTGTAGGATAGTTGCGCGAAATTTGAATAGTAAATTTTCAGATTTCTGGCTACCGACCGAAAAGAAAGAATTCGTGATTTCTATTTACAAAACTTGAAAACCTTTTTTGCAATAAAAATACCAGTCACTCGGAGTCAGAGTCAGAGCCCACTAAAATTCCCGGGACCCGAATTGGTTGACTGACAAAATTAATGATTGTGAGACCGCGGGTCAAAGTGCTACTGTCCTCGCGGTTATTAGCAGCACAGTACAGCAGCGTGAAAGAAATGCATTCTGTTTGTTTTTATAGTTCACAAGTTGTAAATATTTCAATTTGCAAATGTACAAGCTAGCGTTCCTTAATTTCAAAAATGTAAACAATAATAATAATTATATTTATTGCTCCTTATTTCGATGCACACTCTATTTACATACTCTACTGAAAGCAATGAAATATGCTCAAAATATTTTAACGAAAGATAGGAAAATAAAGCGTCACGGCTGGACACCTGACGAAGAACGAGGCAAGAGGCAAGTGCCTTTTCTTGTAGAAAAAGTAGGTACTCCAATAATATGGACACCACTCACCACGTGCGTTGCGTGAGTGTGCTACAAATGCACATGAAAAGATTTCAAGAAACGAATTTGAGTTTTATTGTGATGCAATAGCTGAACTATTTTAAAGGGAGACAATCAGGATTAGGACCTCGGCACTCGGCAGGCGTACGACCAATAAATATTTGTCTCCAAGACAAAGTTTTATTCAATTGATGCTTTTGCAAATCAATAGGTCAAAACGAAGTCGGACCGAATCGAAAAGTTTCTTGCTGCCCACCTTCAAAATTGGCGTGGCCGTATGCCCATTTATTACATTTGTTTATTAATTTCAAATACCAAATTCCAAAATTAGCCCTAACAGAATGAGAAAATGTCAATCTACTTAATATACAGGTGAATTTTGTATAGTGTTTACGGCAGTCAAGAGCTGTAAGATAAGCTTGAAGTTATGAATGTCATTGAGTATGGATGCCAAGATAAATTAATTAATTCAAAGAAGTACCTAATGTACAACGAAATAAATCAGAGCTGGTTTCTGAAAATATGTAATGAGAAATAAAAATCTTTGCTGAATTTACACTAGTCTTATACTTTCTACTACACTGCATACCATAAAATAAAAAAGAAAGACCTAATTCATTTAAGTAAATCCACCCAAGCTCATAGAAATCAATTTCACGCAAACATGCATTTACAACACCAACTGATGCTTGAACTGAGCCATAAGCTGAACACCACCTGACCTTTCCCATTACTTTGCCAAGCAATTTTACTCTGTCCGAAACTTTTTACCACCATACAAAATTAACCGCTCTATTCCAAGCACATTAGTTCACTGCCTACTTATTTTGGCAAATTCTTCTATAGGTATAGTGTCCCTCAGTGACGAATAAACGACGAATGGTAAACAAAGAAATGCAAGAAAGAAAGAAAGAGAGAAATTACGCGGTCTGCTGCGTCCCAGAAGAGAGAGAAAGTAATCGGAGCCTCGCCGATGAAACCGGTCGAGTAAACTTCTAAACTCCATTAGATCAGAGTCGGGGTAAACAGACCGGCAGTGATGATGTCACGTATCTTCAAACTCTTAAGTGCTATCCCTCGCAGTTATAGTATTTGCCATTGAGACATGGGGACGGTCTTAGGTGGCTGCTAGGCACACTTAAGTACTCGTTACACATATATTTGGCCAAATGAGAACTTTTACAAAAACCATGTACTGCATAGTACTCTTAGTTTATTGCCCAGCATATAAATAGCAGCGAGTAGTTAGGACAGGTAGGAGATTGCTTTTGTGACGACGAAGATCCAGCATGTTTTAATAATTACTGTTCACTGAATTCCAAGGCATAAATTAAAGTAACCTAAACCGATAAAATCCAATCTTAAACTGCATCGCCTACAACAGTTTCTGTCGTTTAGTAAAATTTGCTTCGATCATACCCAATGCAAATACTGTACGTTCTATTGTCTGTTTGAATCACGTTTAACTGAGGATATCCATTATTTTCCAATTTGGCAATTTATCCCGCTGACAGTGGAAACGGTAAAAATGTCAACAATAGAAAACACCTATGTCAAGGATTAATTCACTGTACCAACAGATTAACATGCATTGCAAAATTAAATATTTTTTAAAACTGTCGCTGTTCGTCAGTCTCCGCTCTTCTTGGGTAGGTGGAGGGAACAATTTTGCAAAAAGGTTTGAAAAATATTTCTGGCTCAAAAAGAAAACTAGAAAACACCAAAATATAAAACAGTGCGAAATAAAGCTTAGTGCAAGTAATTCCAAGTTTAAGAAATGATAATTTTTCTACAGAAAAGAGTTGTGTGTAGGACAAAACGATTGTAATAGCCTAATCATTTCTGCTTAAAATGACCATCACTTCCTCAACAAACCACCACCGAGTCCAGTTCCGAGGAATTCCTCTGCTCAACGCCCAAAACCAATATAAAACCTACTAGTCGTACAAACCTACAAAATATGTGCTGTAATTCCACGTTGAACCTGATCGGAAAAGAAAACCACAATTCCAAATTAACGGGTTTTATCAGAACAATCGCATAACTGCACTTTCCTTTTAAGACAGGAAACAAAAATTAGGCAATGCCATTTAAACGGAGAGACCATAATCATGGACAAGGCTTTTTTGTATAATTAGAAAATGAATAACCATATTTTGCATCCGAGTCCCTCTATTATATATCCCTATAATATTGTGTACTATCTGTAAAAGGGTAACTGTGGGAGATTGGCAGCAAAGCAAAATGCCTAAAAATAACCAGGGTTCTTGAACTGGACTAAGTAAAAAATGGCGACCAACAAAATTGATATTGATACTACAGTCCAGAAAAAAATGCATTGTACCCATTTGAGTACCTGTTCTATTCTGTACACATAACTGACATGCACGTATTTTTCAAACATTAAAATTAGCTCCCATCCCAATAGCCACATGAAATGAATAGTTAGAACCTAGGTAATTTGATTTGCTAAACAAATACAATAACCAATAAGAAAAATCAGTAAACGTTCCTGGTCGTCGGAGTCTATAGACTAGACTTCTGCTCTCTATAAATGTCAACAGGGACTATATTTAAATAAACTTTTACATATTTCAATTATTTTTCTGCCTATTACGTTAAAACAAACATGCCTAATATTTTTCTTTGAAAAAGACGTACATCAAGTAAAAAGGAGACGGGACGACGCCTCTCTGACGATGATACTAACATAAGACGATATTCCAAACATAATAACTTTACAAGCAAAAGATAAAAAACGGTGCTGTAAGCGGAGTAAGGAAAGTCAAAATAAATTCTTTCTTTCAGTTCTGTAAAATCTTAAAAATAATAAAATCTTGGAAATAATAATAATAATAATAAGTAGTACTTTCCGATTATATTATGAGAAAAATATAGTAGGTAATCATTAATTATTCACGAATATCAACCATTGACCTTGCATAAAATTTAAATTTTGAATGCCTCCATTACAACGGAAATTGTAAACAATGAAATGAATTATGTTGTCCAAATAAAATGAAATAATTATTCACGAATATCAACCATTGACCATACATAAAATTTAAATTTTGAATGTCCCCATTACCCCGAACGTTGTAAACAATGAAATGAATTATGTTGTCCAACTCAAATGAAAGTTGTCTACAGTCAGTCTAACAAAGAAATTGGAGCTTCATAATGTAAATGAAAGATCTGTTTCCATAAGGGTATATAACTACCAGTACCAGTATAACTACTTAACAGACACCAGAACAGACGTCGGACAGGGCCTGGCGTGTGCTATTACGAAATCAATGTGAGTTGAAAGAGAAAACTCGGAAACTGACGAAATCTGAAAATATTTTAGAGTTCCAGTAAACAGAAATCGAAATTGGAAAGTGAATCAATTAAATACAAAATAAGGATGAAGGAAGTAACGATTAAGAAGTAAATCAGAAGTGGAGTAGGAACGGACACGATGACAATTGACAATTCCTGAAATTGTTGCAAGACAAATACTGAAGTTGAAATTGATTTGAGTGTGGTGGGAGCCGGAGCACAAGTTGCTGGTGGACTGAATGTGTTTGATTCCGTTGCATTGGAGCAACGACGATAGTCACCTACTCAGTTAACCCAATTCCTTGGTCTTGACCGCCCAGACAGACACCGAAACTCAGAAGGACCTCGAAAGTGGGAGATAAGAGAAAGAGCGGCGTTGGGTTGTTGGAGGAGCCCACTGTCTTATTAAATTCGTAGCCCACAATTGACAACGAGGAGGACTGACTGGAAGGATTGCAATTGCACTACTTTTTCGTCAGTAGGCACACATCACACAAACACATACACTCAGAATTAGAATGCGTTGCATCAAATGCGACGTGGAGCACGTGAAAAATCGATGTATCGATCGAACTCATCCTACCCGTCCGTCCCGTCCGTCGCTCGGACTCTTTGGCTCAGCCAGCACACACACAGCTCAGCCAAGCTAAGCCCTCCACGCTAAGCTCCTCGCCTCGGCCTGCTATTTCAATAATGTCATCTGAATCCGAAGTGGTAGCCCTGAAAATTGCTCCAGTCATAGTCATGAGCGTTGTTGTTGTTGGGAAATAAGTAGCGCTCGGCTCGGGTACCCAGCATAATTAACGCTCACCGTCACAACTACAAGCATTTGCACTTACAGAGACGTGACCCTAGTGAATACTGCAGAAAAGAGCCAAAGGAACTTATGACATTGCTCAATTTAATTTTAAATTGGCAAATACGACCTTTCATTCTGTTTTATCTGATTTTTTCGGTCGAGGCCTTCTCTCTATTATTACCAGCTTAGTTTCGTATGGAACCTCACAGTCTACTTCATAGCAATACCCGCACCAATGACAATTGGAAGGAAAATTATTTTTCCACTCTAACTGTACATAATAAATGCACCATGTACAACAGCACAGTTTCAAACGTTAAAATTCATAGAAATCCTTTTATCACCACTAGACCTCCACCAACGTAGTTCATCCAAAAAATAAGGCGCCTTTTTATTTAGCAGCAATAATGCAACCTAAGAGTCCGTCGTGATTTTAATAGTCAACTTCCAAACTCAACACATTTAAGAACTGTCTAATTCTTTCGGACGAACTTTCGCTGTAGGTATCTAACTAGATGCTAGGATGCTACGGTAATACTTTAAAGGAAGTGTATAGTACTTTCAATTTGAACAAGTCTTCATATTATATTAATTCGGATATTAAGGGGGACTCAGAGCACCGCCGCGCGCCGCCCCACAAAGGTCGGCCATTAAGGAACTTTTGGCCAAAACCTCTCCGACACTTTTACATGTAAAAGTGAAGGACGCCATTGCCCACTTTCTTTTTCTATTTATCAGAAAGGGTACAGGCCTAGGAACCGAGTTCCGTTGAAATTTTTTCCCCATATGTCCCCCAATCTCTACAATATCAAAATGAAAATT
>JABASI010003899.1:0-15302 GCA_019776505.1 Tomocerus nigrus | reverse complement strand
ACAACTGATATGACAGTATGAACAAGGTCCACAATGAAAATAAGGCAACTGAATATAAAAGAGGAATAATCCGTAGAATAAAGCGAGCCGCTAACGTTTTAACACCTTCGTTCACTGTTACGAAAGAGATGTTGAAGGAAATTTCCTTTCCCAGGGATGTCCCTCCATTACCCGCACTTATTTTCCTCACTTATAATTCATTTTCCCCTTTCTGTGTGGATTTATTTTGGAAACTCTCTTATCCGTGCACAAGACATCCCAATGTTTGGATCGAGTCTCGTTAAAAAAAGTTATTTACGTGTACAGGAAACATCTTAAGCCACAGTATCAGAATAATGATGCTTCAGTTAGATAAAATATTATATCTTAACAAGCCTTGCTTGTGAAACTGAGCAGTCACTGTCCTTTGTGAACTGATAGATACATCGTTTGCCATCTCTTAGTATTATGACTATCATGTGGGAATAATAAGCTTATTCGTGTCCATGTAGAATGAAATGGATATGAATGGTAATAATGGCAAGCAGTTAGCTTTTGAAATTTTAAGAGCTACATTATAACATGGATACTACCTAAATAAATGCATTCTAAGTTGAGTGGACAAGATTAGGCTTGTTTACATTTCTCATTCACTAATCTCTTCTGCATGTAATTACCGTTAGGAAGAGAATAATTCATTTTAAAGAAATTTATGTCAAGATTATTTAGTTGTTATGTTGGTAGTTAACCGGACAGGCCTACTGTGAAGTGGGATCCTTCTTTTCCTATTCTTCGCCTTTTTTATGTCACGAATTATTTTTTACTGTTTCTTCGTATAGTAATTCGGACCTTGACTTTGTCTGGATTTCACATCCATCATTTGCTATACTGAACAGTGCATTTATTCGTTACTCTATTCATGGCTATAGGTATATATATACTTACTACAGCATCCGTCGGTAGTTAATGTTGTACCTCCTAACTGTATACTGTAAAACTAAACGAAATGAGTGCAAGAAAATACTCACAAATTTTAGTAGGTTCATCAGAAGATTATCTGTAGCACTAACTAAAATTACACTCGTCTCTTCATAAAACATTTAAACTAGTCTGGACAGGCAATCAAAGGAGTAAAATCAGTAGCGTCGGTTTTTTTTTTGTCTGGTTTAGTTCCCCATTGCCATACAGTGAGCAAAGTAGGGATTTACGTGATTATGGTAGTAGTAGGTGTTTACTACAGATATAGTGCTCGAAATAAAAAAGGGAATGAAATTGAGGTTGAAACTAGAGGAAAGGAGATAGAGAAAAAGTAGAGAAATAAATAATTCACGTACTTAGGAGGTAATATAATGCTTTAATGGAGAGGAATCCGGTTGATTTATTGCACTTCCCAGGAACGCCCATTTTCTGTGCCTTTTGATTTTGATAAACTGCCCTTTTGCAATATATGGTGTAAATAGGGGAAATATCATTCTCTTGTTTCGAGTGCGTATACGAACTATGGACCTAATCCGGTTAGACTTTATGCAATAAAGACTAACCGGTACGATACAATATAAGATAACTACTCTCTTTCACAATTAAATAGTAGTCAGTCAGTACACATCTCCTTTCCAGTAGGTACTTAATGTGTGTAGTACTCTGATGTTTACTTTACTATCTGTGATAGCACTTTACACGCACAGATAATTGGGAAACTGAAATACTGCGTTTGTAATGGCTTTGCATTAGAATAAAATGATGAGAATGTAAAATATAAGTCTCCTGCGTCTATTAGCTTGTAAATAGAAACTATGGATTCCTATGTGCTGCTTTCAAATTTATTTTATCGTTCTCATTTCATCTTAACAGGAGGTACATACGTGTTCTTAATAAAGCATTAGCCAACTATCAACCATTTGTATCATAAAGGAATTTACTCGTTTTCCTTTAAACTGATTTAAATTCACTGTTGTCTACTAGTATTTATCCTACCCGTACGTTTCTTCTATAAGTAGATTCTTTCGATTGTATATGTAATTCTTATCATTTTATTCTTTAAAAGTAGCAGTGAGACTTTAAAATGGAAGTCAGGAGTCGAAAACACGTTAGCACTGACTTCGTACTCAGACGTACTCTAATCACTTTACATAAAAACACACGATTCACCGTTTTTACCCTATCTGAATACATATTTACTTTTTGCAGCTTTTTAATCACGTGTAGAAAGGAAATCTGAGTTTTCTTTGGGCAAAGTATTTAGCATTTTTGTAGTTTACTAGACTAGCAATACTTTTACGATTAGATCAGAACTAGACAAACACGATAATCTATAATATAACGTATTAAAGCAGCATACCGGATTTCCCAGACAAATAAAATAAATTGCATTACAATGTACTGCAATGGAAATGGCCATATTTATCTAACATACATTGCGTACTAACTGCTTTTACTAAACTCATAGCCAAATTGTACTAACAATAATATCATTACAGACGATAATATATCTACGATGGACAGAATTGATAAAAATAGCTATTGAGGAAATGTAAATATCTCCTGGTGTGTATTTATTTTTATTTACTGAAATTAATTTCTCAAAGTCACTTCAAGGTAGTCTAGTCAGGATTTTAGTGCTAACTAAGTATACCACTTAATATCAACTAAAAATATTCTTAAGCACTCAATGACCGCTGACCACTGTCCACCAACTGTGTAATTTGCACGTTCAAGCCACAATTCCCAGGGGTAATAAAGCTTAAGATACATTACTATATTTTAGCATTTTTACTATATGAAATGTTTATTCGGCTAAAGTTTTATCATGGGTTTAAATGGACTTTGACTTGTTGCTAATTACCTTACCAAGCAACAACCTCAATCATAGTTAGATCACTTTCGTATGTAAAATATTTCTCCAGAAGAAGCTAATTTGCATTTACAACTTGACAATTGTTTAATTAGTAGCGGAGAGCCCGTTTTAGTCATAAAATAACTTTTTACCGAAATGAAATTAGCATAAAATCATCCTTCTGACCATCAAACACCATTAGTTCAGCTCATGGAATTATACACTTTTGAATTGGCCTTCCACATTACTATTACTACTTATTTTTATTATTCTTCATTTGGAGAGGATTATTTTACACCATGCAGGGTACTTATACTACACACGTCCACTTCCTCCAAATCCCTTTGTAGTACAAACTTTGAAGTGTGTTTGGAGATTTATTATTATCGCAGCGCACACTGCACTTGTGGTGTAGCCAAGCAAGTTACAATTTGCAATAATAATAACAATAACACTTTAGCCCTAGTGGCTCATTCACTTCAAATCTCGGTCACAAATCAGAAATCCTTTGAAAAGTTGCCGAAGTATATGTACCAAAGCACTTTGTGGCAGCGTCAATGTCAGACCAGACAGACCAGAGAAAATTTAAGGTGTGTAGTGTGTAATAAGTATGTAACGGCTGGGGCGCTAAGGAAAAAGTGTGCCGTGTACTGTAGAATATCAACAAATTGTAATAATGACACTACTTTTACTCCAGTATGTAATTTCTTGCGATATGTGCCATTGGACAAAGAGAATTGTTAAAGAACTTTATTATCTCTAGAAGTAGTGAAGACATTTTTCCAGCCCTAAAATATTTCTGTTTATCCTACTATGTATCATTAACACATACATACATAAAAGCGAGTTAAATCTTTCAATTAATTTTAACTCAGCCAAATGCAAAATTGTGCTATGATAATAATTACAGCAATGAGCCCTGATGAAAAAAGATGATACTATTTTAATTATTGTCTCTTAATTACGACCAGGTAACTATTTGGATTTAAGTCTTGTTTCACGTAGTCTTAACTATAACTGCAGGAAAGGTTACGTAAGATTGGCGGAAATATAATCTTCTCTCTGTAAAGTCTATTTGGGTATCTTGAAGAATGTCTCATAGTTAAAACGAGGAGTTGTGAAACTTTTGTTTTCTATAGTGGCTAATGTCTTTTTAAATTGAGAAATGCAGGCTGGAATATATAGTTATAATTTAGTGGGAGCATTTGTAGGAATAGCAAGGTAACTAATCTTTCTAAATGTTTGTGTACTCTGCTACAGCATAATTATAGGATAGTGTTAAGAAGTGCATATCAAATTACCTGAGAGCAAAAACCCACGTATCTCTCCAATGGAAAATCACTGCATGTGCATCTCGTAAGAGATTCTCTATGTCATCCACAAACTACCTTGATTATGCTAGGCACAATTGAATGCAATGTTCTACGAGAGGATACTACTTAATGTTTGTGCTTATTAGGCTTTGATGCTATGATGTGATCCATTACACTTTGTCTGACTGCATATTTATACGATGTTGTGCTGTCCAGAATTTTTTTGATTAGCTTCTATGATAAACTGGGCTTTCAACATGTTTTTCGGTATAAAACGCTCTCAATAAATCAGAGTGAGCCATGCCAGCAGGAGAACGACTGAATCCCATGCCCTGCCTTGGTTAATAGTAACCAATCCTAAATCACAGTGTATTTAACGTAATTCCTACATTGTACCCGTTTACAATGGAAGAAGAGACTCATTGCAGGTAGTAACCATGTCCATTCTATTTAGACTATATCAGTTTCCATTTCATGTGTAAAAAAATTTAATAGAGGAGCGAACATGATAATGATAATTTGCCTGTTAGAAAAATTTATCCTCTGGCTATCGGTTCAGAAAGGACAAGTTACATCACTTCGGTAAGTAGGCATAGAGCATCCTTAGCTACATCAATTCAAATCAAATTCAAATAATACACGATTTTCTCCAGGCATATTTTGTTCTGGCTAATCTATAATGAAATGATCCTTTGGGCTAATTCAGATACACAACGGAAACCTTTTGTACTTTAGAAAGTCCCCGTATCTACAGAAGGAATAGTTTGAAACAAAAGATGCATTAACGATGGCTAGTTGAATAAAAAATACTTTTAATCCCTGATTCTCTACGTGAAAGGGAATGGCGGTGGTAATTAATACTAATACAGCACCTGAATCTATTATTATCTTTATAATGACTAATTCAGATGCTAATATATTACAGATTTTGTTTAACTTCCTATGTAATCCCTTTTGTCTTTGGCTATAGAGAATTCTGAGCAACAAAAAAATAAGAATTAACAGCAGGAATAAAAATATTAAAATTCTAGTTTACACAGGTGCAATATGCAACGCTTGAATCCTCTACCTGCCTTTATTGAATCACAGAAGAGTTTCGTTCAAATAATCTTTCAATGAAAATCAAAGCAAGGAACTTGTTTCGTTGATTTTTTTTCTGTGCCTGCCGCTTGTGCTTTATTGAAGTTTTAGTTGAATAGATTATCACAAAAGGTAAATGTTCATAGAAAAGCCGCTTTTCTGATGACATGACATGTTTTGTTGTGCTATGTGTGTTAAAAGAGCTTATCTACACACTAGGATGATACATGATACATCTATTATCCCCTCATCCATACTCTGTTTACTACATAATACTCATTCACATTATCATTCTATTGAAGTTGACTCATTTCTTCAAGCTAATGTATTTATTTTCTTTATTGTAGCCATGAATTTAGGCAGGTTGCACGTTCAGGTTCTGATTGTGCTGATGCGGTGCAATGATGATGACTTTGATACTTTAACCTAACCTGTCAGGTGTAGCCTCTCATAGTCAACTCAAGTGCATCACACAAAATCACTTTGATTCATTTATAAACTCAAGCATAAATCCATAGCGCACAGCCAACAACAATCGACCTAAAAAACGTGCATGTTTATTACTATTTCATCGTACCTGCTATTACTCCTTTGATATTACTCATTTACGAGTGTGTCAAGTCTTAACTTTTATATTTTCAAAAACTCAAACGACCTACGATATATACATACCATCATTGCGGATTTTTGTATGTATTAGTATTTAATACTTAAATCTAGGTATATATTTTTGAATATGCAACAGAGGCATTTATCACAGCAGTAATAAATGTCTTTCTGAATATGCTATCCCGATTTCATTCCAATTCCATCACTTAATAGCCGAGTTGCGTAATGCAATTTAGTAACAGTACAGTCAGTACAGTGTTATTAATCGTTTAAATAAAGTATAGTGGAGCGTGTTAGATATTTTACAGTTGATCGTTTGTATGCTCAGAGTGAAATTCTTTTCTGTGTGAGGTCCCGAGGGAATGATTTATGCCTTGGATGAAAGGTGAGATGGATAGACAAATGAACAATGTTGGGGGAGGAGATCTCCGTTTGGATTTTGATTGACGTGATTATGTCTCTTGAAAAGCAAATCTTAATAATACTTGCTGGGGAATTATATTGTATGAACTTTCTTTTCGATTCTTCAACTGTGTAGATATAATTCATATGTACATCTTTGTGTATATATGTAACGGACGTTGTTTGGTTTTACGGATATTAAATATTTAAATGAAATGTTACATGCACACCTTTTCATTACGCAATTGATAACATATAGGGTTAAATTCAATCTCTAGTACGTGCATAAAAGTTAAATATAATGTTATTTGAGTGCAATAATGCATCCCAATCCACACCTTCAATCATAACCTTCTTTATAACTTTCTTTTGCCGTCAGCGTGCTTGATGAATCTCACGTTGTAGGAATTATCAATTGCTATATATAGAAAAAGAGATGAAAAACATTTGTTCGAGAATTTGATAAGTTAAATACATATGTGAAATAGTAATAGATACCTGTGGGAAATAAGTCAAGAGCAAAATTAAAAACACTTCAATCAGATGATACAGACGAGAAAGGTAATTATCCTTCTTTTTGTGATATTATTAAAGGTACATTAGCCATTAAGTGTTTAACCCAAAAATATCTCACGTCGGAACTTTAAAATCTCACTCTTTGTAGTCTGACACAGAGAGGATTGCCTTGGTCTATCCCAAAACTATTAGGGGAGTGAACTAAAAGAAACCTTACATTATAAGCATTCTTGTTTTTAAATATCTAGCTTGAAACTAGTCTATTACTTGTTAGCAATATGTAAAAGAAATATATGAGTTTAATTGTACATAGATAATTGTTTTGTATACACAAAGATTTCCATCCTTATTATTTGGTACTTGTATTAAAGAGTAATAGGACATTGTTAAAAAGTTTTCTCACGATTATCAAAACGATGGTTATTAATTCAATGGAACGTAAGGCAAGAGTCAGACAATCAATATTAGTTATGTGCTTGTAGTACAACTACATCCCAATAAAACAAAAAGAGGAACAAGCAATAGCTGAATAACTAGCAGCTGACAGTTTACTCATTTATTATCTGATGAGATTTCTTACTAGAAGGTAAATAAATGATCAAAGGATGATTATGACTGACAAAACCAAGGAGGTCGGTAGTTATACATGCTATAACACTAAAGGTTACTTACACATACAAACCAGCAGCAGTAGTTATAAACACACAATTGAAAATGGTCCGGAGAATCAGGTCGATAGTCCTACAACTAACTATAATACGAGCACGCTCTTTACGTAGGTATCGTATTATTAAGTAAGACTCGTCGAGAGTCTTTTCAATGAACTGTGACTGACTTGCTGGACTGTGTCTAGCTATATGCTAAAGTAAAGTAGCAAAAACCAACACCAAAGCTAAAGGAAACCACTGATCATTGTAAACTTGAGGTACATTAGCAATGCCATGCCATTCTTCTAAATGTTTTTTGAAAACCCCCTGAAAAAACTCGTTCTCCATTGTTTAACTAAATTGCCAAAGAAAATTCGTTCATTTCTCTCCCTGCGCGTATGTAAAGAATCTCCAAATCTTAGCTTATTGCTTTATTACGCATAAGAATCCAACAATTCTATCGCAATCCTATCTGGATATATAAAAGGAAATCTCAGCCTCGCTGACAGAAAATATCTTAGCAAAAGTGAAGTGAACTGAAGACTGAACTTCACAAAAAAGTTTATGCCAAAGAAATTCTTTCAGATAAAAATCAAACTTTTTCTCTAGCTTTACCTTTGGTTGGATTATTAAATGCACGCAAGATGAATTCAGTCGGCATAATACATAATGGCAATTGTGTTTTTACATATTTTATACGTACCTTAGAACCAGACAACCAACTATGCACAATATAATACAATTGCTCTGCTTTGCACACGTGAAATCTATTCCTCTTTGCCATAAATTGCTATAAATGCACATTACACTGATTCTACCTGTTGTGTATTATTTTCTTAGTTTGTGAGGTACATCGCTTTGAGACAAGCGAAACAGAAGAAATGTATTTTTACCTTGACTTGGATTAGCAACTAAAATCGTGCATAAGAAGCTATATATGGAATTCGACGGATGAAAATTATTTTGCGTGTCTGCAATGAGAACAAAGTGCAATTTTGAGCTGAATTCTATTTTAGAAATCCCATTGCACTGTAATGTATCCACCCATAACCACGGCATTGCCTTGCATGCGGCTCAAAGACCTTTTTTGCGTTCTACGTTAAGTCACTCGAATTCTTTCTTTTAGTAATCCAATTAAAATTACGCGCCTAACCTTTGAACAAGTAGGAAGTTCCAGAACAAAGGTTTTTCTGGAGGTGCACATTACTTTTTGGAAAATGGAAAACTATTTACTTCAATCAAAAATTCATCATCAAAAATAATGAGGAATATTTCACTTGACATAAGTTGACACAGTTTAAATGCTATTTGGATGATTGTTATATACGAAAAGGGGATTTCTCCTTTCAGTCAAAAATATTAAGGTTACTTTTAGTATTCTTCGGGTAATGCTCGACACGACATGCATGGTAAGTAGTAGTGATGCATAGAAGAAAGTCTGAAAAAGGAAAACAGCATTTAAGAGCTAGTAATTTTATGTTTGTTTGTGTGATTGTATGTTGAGTTGACGGGTAGAATGAAGTATACCTAATTTTTATGAGTTTACATTTTCATTGTACTGACAATAATGGAATGGTAGATATACATGTAAGCTTAATGGATTATTTGAAAGAGGACATCTGACGGTTAAATGATTGCCTGTCCAGTAGTTTGTCAGCATAGGTAGTAATAAGTTTTCCAAAGTAATAAACTAGCGTGCCAGGGTGCTTCCGTAGAGAATACCATAAGCTTCTGGCAAAGAACCTTTGAATGCAATTTTCTACGTGGGTAACACACACATACATGATGAGAAATTACATTACCATCCTTGGCCAGTCCAGAAAACTATTGGCTTTAGAATTATTGTGCTTTACTGAGGAAGAAGTGAAGAGAAGAACCAGTTTAAGTATGCATTGAACATTGCTTAGAGCTACAGAAATAAATAAGTGTTGCAACTATTTGGCTACGTTTCAGCAGTTACACACAATAGGTCATTTTCTTAAATAAGGTATAATGGACATAAACATCCTTAAAACAAAATGAGAATCTCGCCGTAACACGAATATTGTAATTTAACAATCTGCAGTGCACTGACTTATCAGTTTTCTGTTGATTGGTTTGATAATAGGAAAGGCTATTCACTTATTTCCACTATTTATGCTCCTAAACTAATTCTGTAGTCTCACTAACTACATGCAGCTCACTAGGGCAGGTAGTAAAAGAAGATTATTTCACAGAACAGCAACAGGTTGCGGAAAATAAACTTCTCTCTGAAGGTGGTAGAATCTATAGGATTTAAGGCACCTGTTTCCTTTGCTCGGTCGATCATTCGAAACCTTGCATCATTTCCGAGGATGTGATGGTGTGCTTTTCTTTCTTATCTAATGGACTTCCCATAAATTTCCATTTGCTGCCAGATAGCTTTAATGTCTAAGAAGTAAAGTTAAAAATAGTGTGCCATACTATCTGGCAATATTGTAAGATGATTAGTACTTACGTATCACATCTGAAAAGCAACCTAAATACGTCTCTATACCTTTATAAACGAGAGGAAATTATGATTTTCCTTAAAATGCGTAAAAACTTGGAATAACAGAGAGCAAGATGCCTTCTTTAGACACAGATGCATGTTCAGACATTATGCAATAGTGTCTTCTTGCTATATTGGTACTTATTTGACTCTAAAAGACTTCAACTGTGCGTTCAGGTGCTCAGTAACTTGCTGTGGATTATTCTATTGTAGATTACATTGTAAAATTCACTTGAATTACCTACCCTCTGTTATTCATCTCCATGCTTGGCCAGTGCTCTTAATAATGGATTGGATGGACGGAAAGAAGAAACATTGAGCGTATCTCCTTTTGCTAAGCCAAGCCAAACCAAACTGTACTGAAAAGCACATCTACTAACTTTATTTCTCTCCTATTTAACTATTTTCTGTTTATCTGTACTTCGTTATTAAGTAGCGAAGAACGAGTCAGGTTCCATTCCGGCTTAAGTGCTCCATGCTCTTTGCTCAGGTAGATTACTACCTAAAACTTGAATGCTGTGCTCTCCTGCATCATTATCAACAATTTATCAACATGATTGTCTGTAAGCACTTTTAAAAAGCTAATTGCTTACAATTTCAGAATCTTTAAGTTGACCTTTTCCTACATTTATTTAGATATATTACTTATTAAAAATACGTTGCAATTCAATTTCTGTAAACCGACGATGTAACAGAACGTTATCTGTGTAAGCATCTCCTATAGATATACAGAGAACTTTTTAATGCCAAACATGTCCAGAACTAGCAAATAATATTATAATAATACTTTCAAACCCTTTTGAACACTTTTTAGACGTAATTTAATTTGTAATTTGTATTTAAGGTATAGATCCTCTGTTCTAAATTCACTGACTGATTTATCAAAAATATCGCAATAAACATTTGGTTCATAATTCTTGGCTTGATGGAATTATATTTTTATATTCAATAGGTACTACACTTTTGGCAACTTTATGTTAGAGTACTATTCTTCAATGTCAAGCTTTAATGAAAACAGTAGTTAAATCCCTGCTTGCGTAATAATAATGTTAATTAGCGCTTCGTGTCTTGTAATATATTGAGTATAATTTTGTATTGTAGCCAATTACGTTAAAAATAAAGATCTTTCTGGAAGCCAAAAAAGTATGATTGAACTATAAACAATTGGGGGAAAATCCTTAGACGAGACAAGAAACAAACAAATCAAAGAAAGGCTGTCTACGTCAGAGAGGAACCCGTAGTAAGTAAGTATACATTTCTTGCTAGTGATTTCTAATGAGAGTTTTTTCGTCTAAACGGTTTTCTAGGAGAAAAAATAATGGTAGAGAAATCCCGAAGAAAAATAAGGCGAACACCAACTAAGAATTCATTAGAGTCAATCATAATATATTGTTATTGCCAAGGCAGGCCAGTGTAGGCCAAAGGCTAATGACTGTTATCTGTCTGTAGGAAAGAAACGAACGGTTCTCCAACATACAGATACATCACAAAGTAAAATATAACGTTTAATTTAGCCTTTGAGTGTCCCTTAAGGACCTGTTCTATTTTCTTTATTTCTCTATGGAAAGTTTTTATTACTGTACTTTCCAGATTCTTTCAACTGCACATTTAGTGGAGGTAGGCAGGCTGCGTTCCACTAGCATAAGTTATGATTACATGCATAATTCATGTCTGCCTATCGCGAGGCGGTTTGTAAACAATACTAAATATTATTTTATTCTAGACTACTATTATTACTTTTCTAACTAAAGAATAGCTACTTGTATGTATAAGACTTATGTAAAAACCTTTCTCTACTTTGTCAAAAAGGAATCGGCTTATATTAAACAGATGTGGTTACTGAAAACTTAAAATATTTGACATGAATCTCTTTCTTTTTAACGTTATGCACCTGTATAGTTGTTTTAGGTTCATTGAGATTGGAGCCTGTAAAAATACAAGAAAATTTATTTTGTAGACGGAAAAATAATAATAATAAATGCGTAACAATGTTGCCCTCGTTTATTATGAGGAACTCTGACCATGTTCAACCTGAAGGCTGTTAATCTGTGTAATTTTCTATTTGTCTACCGGGTAAACATGAGGACAGGACATGTATATGACATAGGTATTTAACAGAGGCTATCTTGTGAAAGTATCAGTGCAATAAGCATGCATAGCTCGTGGTGATATAATGTAAATACACTAACATAAGATGCAGTAAAAAGTTATGTTTATGACGATATCCATGGCTTAACTTTGTTTTTTAATAGTGGAAAAACATGGATTTGGGATGAAAGGAGATATGGAGGGAATAATTCTAAGGAAATTCTTCATCTTCATTTGGATTGAGAGGAAAGAGGGGTACCCCACTGAATATGAGGGCATAGAAGGCTAAAGTTGAGCTGAAATTGCTTGACCCTTGGCTGTTCTGAAAGGCAGGCGGGCAGAGGGTGTGGGTCCTATCATAATTCCTATTTTTTATATGGGTGGCCCAAAGGCAGCTCGAGACAGACACATTTAATACATTCACATCTCTCTGCATTCGGAATATATAGCACAGATTAGGGATATTAAAAGAGTTTTACATGCACACACGCTATATTTACATGGGATTACTAACAGCGAAATAGTTTCTAACAATAAGCCTTCATTTTATGTTGATATTTTTCAACTGTAATAGCAAGTTTAGTGATTTCAAGTATTGCACAATGGATTCTGTGTGGCTTTATAAATATATTTAATACTGTGAGTTAATACTGCGACCAAGGTGTAGCTACAACATTTACATGCACCTGACTTTTCCTTTATGAAACTATTATTTCCAGTCAAAATCTAAATAGAATGGAATGTATCCCACGGGATTCTTAGCCTTTATGCATTGGGAAGACGCCCTGGAGTCTTATTACATTCTATCGACTATGGTTTACGTGTACACTTCTTTAAGAAACCTTAAGTTCCAGGAAAACTACGGTTTTTCCAAGAACAACAAAAGATGCAGACATCGTGAGTACAATATTCAGATAAGTTACCCTTGGCTGTGGGCAGTTACACTTCAAGAAAATGAGTTAAACTTCCCTCTATTTATAGGAAACCCGGCTCCCTTTGTAGAAAAGCCGACTTTCTTTACATGGACCCGATTCCGACTCCTGGGTTGGCCTCCAGTCCATTTAAATAGCTGCCTTAGCTAACCTAATGTGAGATACACTTTATTATACAATGATGTAGTAAAAGTACAAGATGCGATATTATGATAACGTGCCTGATGACCGATAGATAACTTACTGTTGTTATTCCCTTCAGTTCAGAGGCAAAGGGATGCACAATGTAAGGTAATTATCTCAAAGAAACATGAATTCGATACAGAATCTCCTACCTACAAAATAAAATCCTATCTTTCTCGACTTACATAGATTAGACTATTATTTAGTAGTCTTGTAACTCTCGGATGGTGAAATGTTATAAATTTCTTGCTTGTTACATCAATACAATTTTACTGTGCATTTCATATTATGTTATCGTGTCTGTGTTAACTCAGAAATCTATAAGTGTTTCTACTTCTGACTTTGTGACGCCTTCGCTTTTTCTGATCAGATGAAGCAGGTGTTTTCGGCGTTATGACTTTCGAAGGTTATTTCAATTCTTCTGGCGTGGAACAAGCAGGTGAATTTTTATACCGCATCATAGATTTTCTTTCTTACCAATTCCGTTTCCAATCAAATCAGTTGTGTGTAACTGGTCTGTCTCTTTAGTCTCTACTCTCGTTGTCTGTTTAACGAATATCCTTCAATACATAACTCTTATTTACGAGCAGTAAAGAGTAATCGAATGAAAAAGACTTTTCATCTCTGTACATTCAAATAACATTCCAGCTATGTATTATATATTTGAACCGTGAATTCTTCAGGGATTTTTCTTGAAGATAGTATTTAGCCGTTGTCTGATCTGATCTTTTCGATTATAATAAGAGTATATGCAATTATATGTAATCAGTAGAATAGATGGCTGAATCGATAGACAGAGAATTGTGCATACCAGATTTAATTTTTTATGCGTAATTAGGGGAAAGAATAAGAAGGATCAGTAAATCACGCGGCGCGCGGGTAGTCTACCTTTCGACTTGGCTCTTCTCGAAATTCTCTATTTCTCATTGTTTATACTTTATGCCATATTAGAGAGAGAGAGAAAAGTCCGACAGACAATCTGTGTGTTCTGTACCGTGATTGTGTTTTACATGTGAAGCTACACCACGATAGTATAATTTGAAGGAAATAATACGTTGTTGTGATGTTTTTGTTTATCTTCTATTTGCAAAGGTACTAAACTTATGTACATTACTTATTACTACTATACGCTTGATTTGTCCGTTTTTCCTTTATGAAACTATTTTTTTCCATTCGTATACATGCATGTAGCTATAAGTAATAAAATGAAATACAAAAGATCGTAAAAATCTGCACAATTAAAGCTGGAAGGCACAACAATGGCATTTCTCGTGAATATTTGTTTATAATCTGTATGTGTGCAGTACTGAGCATGCACAGTGTGTCTATCCTCATGTAAGGTTCTGATCATTTTCACAATGGATTTTTATATCCTGTAAAGCATTATGTTTTTGGGCTAGATATTATGTAGTTTCTACGTTTACACATCTGTACAACTTGATTATCAACTTCAAGTTGCCTACTTTGGCGTTCTTGCATGTTAATTGTGAGTTTAATAGCTTAAGGTAGGAAATAGGTTTTAAAGTTGAGAAAAATTCCTCTTTGCCTATTATGAATGGCTATAGATGTGCACGAACTCGAAAATAAAAATGCTACCTACTACTATTTATTCATCAGCATTAAATTTTGAAGTGAGTCCGATTTCCTTAGAACGTCACTTCCTTAAACGTCAATTACTATAGAGAGAACGCCTCTATCTTTGTCTATAAAATGCGTGTCGGATGGTATTGTGTTGAACAGGATTTCTATCGGATAACAAAACACCTTTCTCTTGTTTGTTTATGTGTAATGATGCGAGTAGTGTAGAGTTGAGTTATTAAGTGGTGCTGCTAAACCTACGCAAATCTAGATTAGAACGAAACAAGGCAACTAAATTACCTATGCATCAATTGTTTTATCAGCAATGGCAATTTGAAATGCAATAATTGCATAGGGACACTTGCTCCCTCCTGCTGAATCAAGAATCAAGTGTTGACCTTAATGTATTTAATGTACTTATAAATTTACAGAAATTCATTTGCGACATTTATATACATATACATGGCATCTAGTTAGTTATCAACATATAGGTGTTCTAGATTATGCAAATTAATGTTACTCATGTCAGTGACAAGTCATGTCCAACATCTAACTCTGTTATCAACAGCCTCTCGCCCTATTGACTTCGGTCAATTCTACAATGACCTTTATAAGGATTAAATTACGATTATA
>JABASI010003898.1:0-15306 GCA_019776505.1 Tomocerus nigrus | reverse complement strand
TAGCGAATGCTTTCTGGCCATCAGCGCATACTCTATAATAGCGCAACCAATGGCTTTGTTTTCAGAAATATTACCCAGGCTAATTACACGGAATTAAATGTTAGTACGCATAAAGTTCCCAATGGTCTATAGTTTAGGGATGTTAGGAATACATTCAGTAATCCGTGTGTGTAAAATATTAGCATAGTATTGGATTCATCTCTGTGATATTCGGCAAAGTCGCAAGCAGCCGCAATAGCTTCCCTTCCTACTCAATTTGTTTTGTTGCTCGATTCGGAATTTTCCCATTTGACCTGCTACAATTGTGTAGATGAGCATTGTATTTGGATATGTCGAATTTCTACAGAAGCTTTTCCAGTTTTCCGAGTTGATTAATGGGACTAAAGTTCGGAATATGAACAAAGAAAGCTCTGTGCTCTGTACACATAGCCAGTTATTGGCTTTCCACTCTGTAATTTCATTGAATACAGTTTCCCTTGCATGTGGTAACTAAGAATTATTCAGACTGCCTGCCTACTGCCTGCGTACAATGATGTTCGATACATGGGCTTTTCTAATTAGTCCCAAGCGAGTTGTCTTTTAGTTCACTACTATTTTTAGCTATGTGGCTCAACTGGGGACCATATAAAACCATGTCCGAGAATGTTATGAGCTCTTTTCATGCTATCACCAGTTGATACAGATAGTGGGAGAGTCGTGCTGAACTAATTACGTATGCAATTTTATTTGCTCTTACAACAACTCGGCTATACGGTATAATATTTATTGAGTATATCTCATATCATAATAAGAAAGCACATTTCACTAGGATTTGATTTCGTTACAGAAAATTGTTATTACCAAGTACAAAGTCATTGCCATGAACTCACATTCGGTGGCTCTTGTTGCAATATGAGTCGAGTGTAAGTATATTGAAACAGAATCCTTACCACAAACACAACTCGAATACCACACCACTACTGTTTTCCTTTGGCAAACCTAATTAAACTGTGACCGCCTATTCCACCCATTTAATTACTAATTAATTGCTCATGCTTTTCCTACTACTTGCTACATGCGTTAAACATTGTAGAATAGAGAGGATACGAGAAATTATAGAACTGTACAATAAATTACTCGGTATAGTACTTTTAAGCTCATCTATATGTAGAACTCTCTTCCTATCATATTCGTAAAGTGGAGTAATACTAAACCTTTCTATGCTACCACAGCATAATATCATTCGAAATACTTCTTGGAGCACTGTTATTATCATACATGGAAATTGTGGATCGGTTCTCAATAATCGACCCAGGATTAATTTTAATTGGAATTTGAACTTGAACGATTTTCCTGGAAGTCATTTTAATGAACAGTAGTTTTCCCAAGAATTTAGGCAAATTCAATTGCGGAGTTATCAATAAAATAAGGAGAATTGTAAAAAGTAACTTTGTTAAATAAATGGGTTGTATCTTGTATCGAAAGTGATTATTCTAGACGCTTTTCTTCAATTGTTTTCTAATTTCTCTGAAATATTTAGCTGGGTGTTTTGCTGGAGAGATACGGTTAAGACGAAGGTATTAAAATAGCAGAAGAGCCAGTGCTCAAATGTCCATTGTGTGACGTGTGTGACCTCTTTTAGCAATGTAATTTGCAACTTTTAATTCTGTTTTAGTGGTTTTGCTCTTGATTCTAGTTGCGCAACTGGATTTTGCTCCTATTTTAGTAGTTCTAGACTTATCGTCTAGTCTGTCTTCTAGATTATTGCCATTTTTTTCCAGTGATACTTTTGTGCATGTGGTATAATGGTCGAAGTTTGAAACTTGGAAACTCTGCACATTAATTAGGATTTTAATGTTTTCCTCATTCTGTCAACAACTATGATAACGCTGTTTATGGACCGAGATAAAATTGACTTAAAGAGCTCTGCTTTGTGATCCGGACTCAGGGTTTATCGCTTAAAACTTTTTTCGTAGCCGTCACAGGAGGATGGTAGAAGGAAGCAGACTAGTGTAATGTAATAAAGTTTTTGCTTCACGCTTCTTCATCAAATCTAAAAGGCACATGAAAGCCAAGTTTGTATAGAAACATGAATTTCATGTCCTATAATCATAGCCTGAGTGACTTATAACTGCATACCTTCATTTTTATTATGAAAGATGAATACTACTTATTGCTAGGTATGTACCAACGACGCATATCCTCAAGACTACTCTCCAAGTAAGTAATTAAAGGTATGTTTAATTTTAGTTTGTAAATTGCTACAGGATTAAAAAGATTAGTGCTAATGAAGTATCTTACTAATATACAATTTCATAGGCAGAGTATTAATTCACAAATTAATAAGTTGGAACATGGTACAAACTCACAAACTATGATTAAACTTATTTTTAGGAACGATTGGTATGCGTACCAAAAACCGAAACTACAATTTTCCATCTTTGCCTCGATTTATTATGATTGTGAGTAGTTAATTACTCCATCCATCATATCCGCATGTAAGATACACACAATTTAAAGTCCAAAATCTTTAACTCACTGCAAAAAATATGTTAATATTAATGGCTGTTGAGAAAAATCTATTACTCAAATCCTGAAAGGTTATAATAAATTCCTAATCTAAAAAGGTAACAACCTCATTATTAATCAATGGTCAATGTTTTAAGAAACTATGTAAGTAACAGTGACATAAATTCAAATAATATATGTTAAGAAAAAAAGAGATATGGTTGTGAAACTGAATATCATTAGCAATCTACTTAGCACAGGGCAAGATGTATGTAGCTTTGAAAAATGCTGATGGATATTTGAAGGTAATATATTTAGGAAAACGAGGAGTAAAAATGCAGGGGTATTGAATGCCTAGACTTCCTTCCTTAGCCAAATATTCTGGAACGGGTGTACTATTATGTAAATTGAATTTCCTAACTGCTCTCAAGATTTTGGCTTTTGGAACGGAGGGCTGCTGTGTATACTTTGTTCACTAACAGTTAGTTCTGGGCAATAAAGTAATGTTAGCTTCGTTCAGGGGTCGGATTCTCGCAGAAAAGCAATTTGTTTCCTAAACGCATCGAGAAAACCAGGAGTCACGATCAGGCAGGCAGGACTTAGGGAAAAGCATCAAGTAGACTAAAATGTATTTTCGCAGTTCTAGTTCCTGCCAGTAAGTAAAGTAAGTAGTAAGTGAGTATACGATGAGAAAGAGAGTAAAAGAGAGTCACAACACAATCAACCTAAAATTGGCTTAACCTATAATAATATCTACATAGTTGAACTTCTTGTGTTTTAGTAGTTGTATATAGCTAAAATGGACTACGATATATTTCGCAGTATGTATAGAGGCAATTTAATATTCAACAAATCATATCCGCTTTGCAAACACTGGAAGATTTACCTTCGTCTCTAACGATAAGTATGCCAGAAAATTATGCAGAGCTTGTTCTGTGTTTTACACCGAAGCCTCGTTTTAAGGTTGTAACAAACTACTCTGGTTCAAGCACTTACTTGATCTGAATACAAACATAAAGTGTAATCTCTAAGCAGAGAAGAGGAAAACCTTCTTTTAAAGTCATGCATATTCAAAGAGCTGACGACGATATTTAGCATTCCAGTCAATTTTCTTTGTCGACTGAGACTAACTTTACGCAAACATTACTACACGTTTCGAAGTTAGAACTGGAGCAAACCAAACAAAACCAAATTAGAGTTGTGTACTGGATTTTATTTCCATATCCCTCCCTCCTTTTATTGTATTATCAACTTTTGTATTTACTTAGTACTACTCCTTGTTTTCTAAAGTGACTAAATAACTGGGCAAGCAATGTATAGAATAAATAGACAACATTAAAAGTTCTTCAAAGTTCAAATTGAATAGAATAAAGCCCGCGTGCGAGACTTATTGTTTTCTTATTATTAGAGTGCCGATCGGTCTTTGTCGCAATTTCTGTAATAAATGTCTGATCAGAAACACGTAATAATTATCTTCGTGTGTAAAATGTTCTATTTATAGCTATGTTGTTTTGTTCTGTGCATATATTTAGTTATCTGAAGTAGAAGAACGTGCCAAGTGGCTCGTAAAGGTCTGAATTCTCATAATCAATTACAGTGAGAGAATTATGACAGAGAATTAATGGGCTTGTTATGTTTGCCATAGTTTGCATTGCATATAGAGTAGGAAGGAAGGACTGAGCCTTGAATTCAGATGAGGAGACGCAACACATTATGCTCACAATTTATTCTGCCATTATTATTACTTTGTTGCCTTTAAGTGGGGAGGAAAACCGATGAAGCGACTCTCTAAGAATGGCTGTCATTTCATGTATTAGGTGTAGGGGAAAGATAATGTGATTTTACTTTGAAACTTAGGAATATATAAAATAATTGGAGCAATAACTGGATTCTTAACGATATTCTCAGGATATTATTAAGCAATGTCATTTCGTATATGGCTGATAGACTCTCTTGAGGATTTTTATTATATTACAGCACATATGTGACCTCTTTTCCCGGCTATGAAACGATGAACTAGTTATGGACACATAAAAAGTGAATAACGTTCAGATCGACTTTCTAGGACACCCTCATGTCCATTCAATCATCAAACTCTCTTAACTAAATGGGCATTTAGATTTTATGGCACTTTTTAAATTTCGTTTGTTTCTTCAAGAATGCACGGAAGATTCTTCTTCTGTGCCTCCTCAACTTAAGTCATACTTAACTGGTATTTGCAGTAGCTAGTTTAACTTAGTGTTCTGTCAACTCAAATAACTACGTGGTTTAGTAGAAGATAAACCTCTTCTGCTTCACTCGGCAATAGCTACCAGTCCACAATTCAACTTTTTATCTCTTCTCCTCCTTATACTAGGTACACGTTTACTATATCCTTATGAAAGGTTTTAGTGAAATATGTGCTAATATTTCATCGAAAGTGTTCCATTTCTAACACTGCTCTCAATAGAAACTAAATAATACATTGTATTATTCTATGCTGTCATTGTAGTATATGCTCATAGCAAACAAAAGAATATAGTCGTAGCACGTGAATTGGATTTGAGAATCCGTTAGCCCATGAATTATTCATTTAACTAGACAGGCATTGTGAACTGATGCGGTATTATTCACGATCAGTCAGACTTATTGTTAGATAGCTTTGTGTCTTTCACAGAGCTCACGCTTAATCTCCTTAATTGGCATATAATCAATAGCTAGATACACTAAAAGCTGTCAATCGTGAACAATCTCAAGTCAAGTAATATTCTTTGCCTTTCTGCATCAAAAATCCACATATCCCCCATTATATCCCATAAAACTTATGATCCAACGTATAGATATACATTTTCATATCGAACATATAACATATCGAACAAATTGCCAACTTTTACATCTCAAGATTACGAGTTTAGACTTTAGTGAGTTTCCTTCATATATTATGCAAAGTGATTTTATCCACTGCTGTGTAACAAGCAGATCCGTAGTCTTTCCTATTTTTAATCCTCAGATGCTGATTTATTAATTCAGAACCTATTGCATTTTTCGATTCTTCATTTAATTTTGAATATTTAGTACAAATTTTAATGCAGATAATTCTACTGTTTTTATTGTCAGTTTTGTTGAAGGTAGTATAAATATAATAGTTTATGATTTTCAAGACTAAAAGGGCCATAGGCCAGTATGTAATCTTAAATTCTAGGTTAAACCAAATTCAGGTAAATAGAAAATTGATGCTGCCTGTCAAAAAGTGCGATAAAGAAATGCATTTATTGTAAGTAGGTATATAATAAGGATAATAGTATTGGCGAGGAGAGGCAGAGGAGTATGGATGGTACTAGAGTAGAGGAGAAGAATTTAACTGTCTCACACTCACTTCACTATCGCCTTACCTAACCCAATAACCTGTTTTGTTTGTTCTGCTCGTCCTTGCCCTTCTCAACATGTAACATTTTAAAATGAAAGCATTTATTTAGCAGAAGATATGTACCTAGCAAAAAGCAAAGTCTCATAATTGTGTAGTATAGCGGAGGAATCGAGACAGAGAGACCTATATTCCGATGTCTTAGCTTATTTCATTCTGAACGAGGTAGTAAACGTAGGTAAATTAGCGGCAGATGTTTGCAGTAGTGGTGCAACTCAATTTAACTTCATCTGAAAGAGGATAATGTGAAGCAGGCTTTTGCAACATTGGAAAATTGCAAGGATCTATCTACTCCTACACCAATGCAATGCAGATATGTAGTACATCGAAGTGCATGACGACAATGTTCGCAATTGTACAGCAATGGAATCAAACAAAGCTCCGCTATGCAAAATGCACACATACGTCATCTTTGTAACAGTAAATTTTAACTGAATAGCACAAGTTGGAAAGACACATCTAAAGTCTTACTTATATTAGTCAGCATATAATATTATAGGGAGCAGGCTAGATATTTTATTCCCTATACGTACATCGTGCATTCTTATTTATCTGTACTAAAGTAAAAACTCCTGCCTGAGGTGTCTTGAGTTTTTATAGAATGGACTGGGTAATTTTTATATACAACAATATAATATAACTTATTATATT
Organism: Tomocerus nigrus; assembly: GCA_019776505.1. NCBI lineage: Eukaryota > Metazoa > Arthropoda > Collembola > Entomobryomorpha > Tomoceridae > Tomocerus > Tomocerus nigrus. The sequence goes on along the minus strand of JABASI010003898.1, from coordinate 8,765 downwards.
ATACATTGTATAGACAGAATACACTCATATTATTATATTCCTATAGCTCATTACATATAATAGAGATCTGAGTGCAAGACTTAAAAAAGTAGAGCACAAGGTCCGTTTGGCAAAAGCAAACAGCACAAAATAGGTACACACTTACTTAGACACACTTTTAGTACAGTTTTTGCACGTCAAAATGATATTGAGTAGAGGAGAGCTAATGTGCTAATCCTTCTCTCTGCAGGGTAAAAGTAAAATGTATTCAACTACCTACCTACCTTTTTATTCGTACCTCAAGGTAATCCAGAACAGAGAAACACTACTGACCTACAATAAGACTTTACACTTTGAGATAGCCAGGATGCGACACAAAAACACATGCTACATAAGACAACCCCTTGTCCCTACACAACAATACACATAATCTACCCATAAAATACACAACACGATCTATTATACATTATACCCTTGCAATGCAATCCTTTTATCTCAATCTATTTTATGCATGCTTATTCCATTTCCCTTCTTCAGTGTCTTGCATTTCTCTTTATAGCTATACTCCAGATGTTTCTTCATGTGACTGCTTTTGTGCAAATTCAATTAATTCAAAACGATTGTAATTAACTTTTAAATGCACTCAGAATATGGGACCTGTAAAGCTTAGGTACAATTATTGTTTTTATAATTATATTTTACAAAGTACTTAAAAGTCTTATTTTATTAAATAGATTATCCCTAGTTGTTTCCGTTTAAAGCGTAGTATATCTGTAATACTTTTGTGTATGTGTGTGTATGTTGTGTATATGTATCTGTATGTCTGTAATACTTTTGTGGCAATTCCTTTTTAAAATCATGAAAATAAATGGTTTGTTCAGAGTAGAGTAGCTACTCTGTAGAGGAATTCTCAATCTGTCTGTCCCTGGGCATGATAACTTTTGAACGGATTGACGTACAGCGTTCAAATTTTCTGTGTATCATCTGGAAGTCCATTAAGCCATTGCACTCAATAATGGGGCCACTGGAACAAGTTCAACTGGGTCATCTTGAGGTCATTTCATGAACACATTGATATGCACAGTTCAAATTTTATACACACGTAGTACTACGGTCTATAGAAAACCTGAAAATGGAACCAACAGGTCAAGGACGCTAGTCGTACACCGACGCTACACTGTATTATATCCGTTTTACAATAGCTTATTTTCGATTATAATTTTATATTTTCACTTATGGATACAAATGTATACAAGCGGATGTAGCACGTTTCAAGTGTGATTTTACATTGTGGTAGAATTCGGAGAATCGATCATAGGGCTCAAAAATAGGTATAACAAGTAGGGCAATGACAGCTGCGACGGGCTATGTAAAACAAGCGATTAAAATTTAGTGTTACTATTGTTTTATTCTGGAAAGGAAGTAGAAACGTGTGTCACATTGGTGGGCCGCAGTCATGTCATGGGATGACATTACTCAGTCTAATTTAGTGAACGTGAGCTCGTGTACTCGTACATAAGGTCAGATCGCAAGAGTAGTGAATTATTGCTTTACAAAGCTCCGGGCAAGAGGAAATTCGTGGATAGAATTGAAATTAGCTTTTTAGGAAAAGCTGAGTGAGTGAATTACTTTACTTACTTGGATAGAAAATGCCCTGGGGTATTTACACTTTTGAAAGCTATGCCAAGACTTGGGAAACACATTTCAATACTAGTGTAAGTAGACATGCAGTGGGCAATTGTACTACCCGATTCGGTGGGACACGTATAAACCTTTGTTCATCGTTTCGTACGTGAGCCAAGCCTAGAATCTTTCTTTCACAGCACCATACGACCATACCACCTCAATATTTTGTAGAATTGCCAAATGTCCCTACTAGAATTCTTACGCCTTTATTATGCAATAGGGAAAATACGCATGCATGCATAACCTCTCTTATGCAATAGGAGATAAGTCGCGCGCCTCTTCTCTTTCACTCCTTATCTTTTACACTTGCAAAGTATTTATCATTACCATCGATCGCTTTTAGCCATTAGAGCGTCTTTAAAAATACTAAAAGTGTTTGATAGAAGCTATATTATACCTGTTCAGAATCTATGGGTTTCGAACAATTTCGTACCAAAAACTTTTTTCATTCTTGTTTTATAACTATTATTAGGGCTTTGTTTTATTTTTTCAATAACCCGTGTATTTTATGTATTGTAAAATTGTAACCAAAATGCTGCTGTAAGACTTGCAAACAGTTTTTATTATCGTCTGTAACTTATAAATTGCAAGCTTGGTAATGCTGGTTTGTATAGTTCATCCTCTTTGAGAAGAAATGAAAGCCTTGTCGTACTCACCTTCAAGGGTGGTTGGATATTGGATCACCAAGCAGCACAGGCAGCTAATATTTAATCATAATTAAAATCTATTTTTATCTGTGAATATTTTAAAATCATGTGAGCTATTGACGAATTGATGAATATAGTCAGGGCGAATATCTTTGTGAAACCTTTTTTTAATGTTTTCAAATGATCTTTACATGATTGCATAAAATATAGCTATTTAAAACTATCTGTGGTGTTATTCTTCGATGCAATTGTTGTTCTTTGAGAGGCTGAATGTGTTGAACACTCGTTTTCTATGAATTACTTTACAAACTTTGCATCCATGAACATTATAGTCATAGGGAGCCGAGTAGCTCATCATGGACAATATAACGTTAAGTTCTTACATTGCGTCAATCACAATCACGCATATAATAAGGTTACTTTACGGTCTATGGTTATAGTCGCTCTATATGATGCAATATGATCATGTTAATGAAGGAATCATGCAAGAATTATAATTTCCATCATTTCATGTTCTTGCATATTACATTTATTTCACCTTAATGAATCATAAAATAGCTGTTTACCAAAATAGATAATGAAACCAGCTAAATCAGGTTTTTACCAGCACCACCAGCGTTTTTCATCCTAAAAAATATGGCATCTTTGTTCGTCGCACACATGATATGGTAATATTCTATTTGCACAAATTATATTCCCATTCATAAATGTGAGCTCTTTTCTTTCATGTAATGTGGTAAACAGGAACTTTCCATCATTCCGTGTAATTTTAAATTTTCAAAAGGATTCTAATGAATTGGTATTTATATTCTTCTGACAGAATTTATTTCCATTTAAATACAGAGCTTTGGCAGAATCAGTTTACTGCCACGCATGGTGTCATTCTCATTGTATGCCTTTCAAATGGCAATTCTGGTTATACTGGTATTTACCCAATATTTTATCAGATAACATTAATTCTGCCCAAGTCGGTATTGCTGGTTAAATAGAGATAGATTCTCTTAATTTAGGATGCTCTTTGTCCCCTGTACAACTGAAATTTTAGTCATTCATGCATTTGTGGACTCCGAACTATTCCACATTCCCTCTGTCCGCATCAAAAGGGAATCAATAAATAGTCATTAGTAGTAATCATGTGAATAGTCTGAATAGTAGTACCTAGTAAGAACATAAACTACAGCCGATATAATGAATTCTATTTGTAGTCATTGGGAGCTTTTGTGGTGCGAATGTATAATTTGCATTTCTTAAGCAACTATGCAAAGATCACAAAGATATCGAAATAATTTCTGTGTTCTTAATGAGCTTTTGTATTTGCAACTCTTAATTATTGATGGAGCTGGTAGTAGGTATGTCAGCTATGCCATGCACAATGCACATTGAAATAATTAGTAACTAATTAATTTACGTTTACATAATGATATGAACATCTAGGCTAATTAACAACGTTGTTAACAGCATGCTTAACCTGGAATTACAAATTGATATTGCAATTACTGCTCTAACGTGTATCTAAAAGGAACTAGTAGCATTATGTGGTAACAGATCTGTATTTGTACAGGAAACACATTTATTTCACCCTGGATTTCAAATAATATATTATGGATGTATACCTATATGTAGAGATATATATTTACTATTATTATAACAATTCATATCAGAAAGATTCCTAATTCTTTCTGTGAATATTTTCGTTTTCTTTCTGTAAGTCCTTCTATGGTTTAACTAAATGTTGTTAGACATCTAAGTAATTATAAGACTTTATATACAAGCTAGGAATTGTAGGGAAAGGTTTATTGTAGTGAAGGACTAGAGGAAACCTTAAAAGACAATTTTGTGCTGTAAGGTGACAAAATAAATTGATAAGCTGCTATTATGCTTACTGAGTTGAGATTTAAGATTATAATAATATAGCGACTGTCAAGGATGAAGTCATTTCACAATTTTCACTTCATATCATCGTCACATCTTCGCTGTAGTCATTTTACACAAATGTACTACCTTATTCTACTCTGTCATTCCGATAAAACACTATTTCTACTCGTTTAGATTTCCGCCTTGTCTTTGCTATATAAACCACAGCCAAGGACGATAAGATAAAATTTAATTATTTTAAGAAATAACTTTTTAGATATCTACCTATGCATTTAAAATTAAATATAATATCCCTTTCCTTTAAAACTTTCAAAAAACAGAAACAAATAAAAAGTCAATCTTAGGTAATTATATTTATAATACATATTATTATGTCGGCCTAAAATATTTTGTACTAACCAAAACTAAATTATGATGTGTTTAAATTCAGGACTGAAAGTACAATATATGAATACATAATATGAAATGAACCTAATATACTTATTGCATGCTTTCATGCTTTCATGAGCAATGACTTATTAACATGTATACTTTTTAGCTTTACTAGACATGTACCAGAGCATTCTCCGTACAAATTGCTTATTAACTAATTGTAATTGAAGAGGATTATTTTTGTGGTTTGCATTTGCAATGTATATTACTTAGCATATCTTTAGTACATCGATTTTGTTTTGTTCGTGACATTCGCCCGTGTGCAAAATAGGTTTTAAGGCTTCTTCCGTAGTTTTAAATCAGTGTGGATAGATTCCTTCTTTACGGGCAATAATAATTAGGTGCTTATTAGCTGTTTATTTGGACGAATTTACTATTACCTTACATGTATTAGCAAATACAACTTCTTGTGTGTATTTTATGCAAACACAAATGGAAATGGTAATAATATAAAACAAAAAAGGATTAGACATGCAATATGACTATGATTTTTGAGTAACGTAGTTGGTTAAACAAATCCCAAGGCGAATTACATACAGGCCTCACTGATTTTAAACCCTTCCATCGTATTAACTGCAAACTACGACTGAAACTTCATATGGAAATGTAAGTGTTCTTATTGAATTAGAAATGAAACCTCAATAATGATTAGTGTGACGCAGGACTTGAGACAAAAAATGCATAATTACATATGCATTAGATTCCCTTTACTAGTCTTACTTAACAATTATTAATGTCCTTCATACTACATTTTGTTCTAACATGATTACTTGAGTTTACATTATGAAACCCGGACCACTAATGTAATAATATTATTATTATCATGTAGGTACATAGATATTATAAGCCAAATCCTTGATGAAAACATCAATGCAAAAATACGGCAAAGATGGTTCGAAGTAGCAAAAGCGATTTAAAGAAAATCTATCTAAAATTTAATGCTGTTCATACTGTTAGCAGCAAATTGCATAATATATTATAGGTACCTAGGTGGTATTGAATTTGAATCTGATCGTAAAGACACCACCACGACAAAACACGGATATACTTCTAATGCTTCGTTCGTATATATTTACCTAGGTCTGTCCTGTTGCAGTTAATTCAACATCAGGTTCTACATCTACATCATTCAACAACACATTGCGGTGGTCTGGTAGGTAGGTAGATACTTATGAAGATTTGCAGTGTTCTTATTTGCAATAATTGTAATTGCAACCAGGAAATTATATTGCAGCCATTAATTTCTTCTTTGATTAACCGACTGAAACCAATATGCGCACTAGTGAGTTAGTAAGCCAAGGTCACTAAGGAATAGAAAACGAAAATTACTGATCAATTTTACTACCCAAAAGCTACTTACAAATCAACGTTTAAAAAGCAATGATTTTGACTTTCAATTATTAGGTACAGTTAAGCTAATAAAAATAGTCGTAAAATGAAAATTGCATTGTTATTTGTTGAAGGGCAGGATAAATTCATGAAACAAAAATTCCCGCATGGCATTGGGAATCAAATTATTCTATATGGTTTTAAAAGGCTTGGTTCTTCGTTTTCTCTGGTTCCATTTATATTCACGATCATGTCATTCACATTCGCGTCTGCATGTAGCCAACCTCTGACCATAATGTTTTCTTAGCATCAATCTTGCTATGAGTTCGCGGATGTGCATATAAATTATGTATCTACATTGAATCTTACCTATGTAAATATATTTCTATGCAATATTATCTGAGCCCTAACTCAAAACATAGGGTTATAGAGCCCATTAACATTATGAATTGATGGTGACAGCCTGTTCTGTGTTTGCTAGCAGATGCAGAGGACATTTCGCTTTGACAGCCAAAAGATAAATATAGCTTCTTAGGAGCTATTCACCATGGTTAGTTAAGACATTGCACTATGAAGGTTGATTGGCACAGGGTATATCTATTTTCCCTTCAGACTAAAACTCCTGTCCTGCTTATTCAGCCACAATGAGTTAAAACTTTTTAGATGGGAATTTCAGGCAACATGTAGTGAACGCTAAAATTTTTGGGATCTATTACCAGGAATTGACTACCAATTCATTTGAGTACTTGGAACTATCAAGTCAGGAAAATTGTACATCGTAAAGGAAGGCGATAAACAAAAAAAGTATTCAAATGAAATACATTCGCCCATTAAAATTACAATAGACCTCCTAATGCTTTATTTCTGCATGCGTTAACATGCCGATATCTCTATATATCGCAGTCTTAAATGACACCAGTCCCAAATTTCGGTTTATTTTAGGTTAGGTTAAGGTGATTGGAATGCCTAGCCATTTCAGTCACCGGTAATGCAGCAGACATGTATACCAAGTTGTGGATACCTACCTTTATAATAACCAAGTTAATATTTTGTGCATGTGCTCCTTGAACGGATTTTTTTGCTTAAATACATGCACATTGCACTTAAGTACACGAAATAAGTTATTATAATCGTCTCAAATCAAGTCTTGAGGATATGACTTTTCACAGTTTCCATTTAAATAAAATTGCCGTAATTCGTCTGACAATCGGTCCCTCCCAGTTTGGTACCAAGTTGAGTTGCGATACTGTTTCCAACTGACCTGCTTCATGGTTCAGTACAAGCCTCGTTCGTCTAAGTCCAGTAAAGTTGTAAAGGGTCGCAATAAGTCTTGAACGATCTGTGTGATTCTACTCTGTAGGTCATACACTCCCCCCCCTCCCCCTAACACATAATACTTACTGGGAATCCATCTCACATCTGCTTTTTTGGTTTCAGAACATAGAATTTTTATTGTCCTTCTCTCTGATCAGCACCTGAAACTTATTNAACACATAATACTTACTGGGAATCCAACTCACATCTGCTTTTTTGGTTTCAGAACATAGAATTTTTATTGTCCTTCTCTCTGATCAGCACCTGAAACTTATTTCTGCTTTACATCCTTCGGCTAAATAATTATTTATTATCGTAGACTCAGTTTAAAAGACATTAGAAGCAATACTACGGGCGCTGATTAATATACCCAAAAGTTATAAGCCAAAGCTATGGTTCAAATGTCCTGGAACGTAACAAAAGGAATCCCTACTTCCATAAGATTTATAGCGAAATGTAATAGGAGTAACTCAAAATACGCTGCGCTGTAACAGTACAGGCATACAATATTCATAGGCAGTCATTAAAATTTATTTAACCATCTAACATACATAATTTGACAATGTACAATAAAAAGTATTTTCTCTCTAGCTTCAACTATTCTTTTAGGATACGAAAATACTTCGTCTCAACTTCTTTCACGTTAAATAAGAAGTTCATTTTACAAATATTTAATTCTTACACTATTACTATTTGGTGCCTGTGTATAATTAATTATTAGCCAATAATATTTTGTTTATCTACATTTACATAGATAACATAGATAATATATTCATTTCTATCTAGTGATTGCCCTCAAATTGATTGTGGGACCGTGGAAGTTGAAACGAAGGTGTATGTAAAGTGGAAATCGAATTTTCTTATCGTGTTGCTTGAAGCTTGTATAGCTTGCTAGAATTTCCATCTATGTTGCTCACGATGAACATACGTGGTTTTATCGGCCCATCTACCGCTGTTATTCTGCTTGTATTTTGAATTCTGTGCATTCTTTTTATTGATAGAGAATCGAGTAGAGAAGAGAACAACTCTTCGTGCTAGTATCCAGAGATGTCTTAAGCAATGGCAATAACATCATTATACTTTCCTCTTCCCACATTTTCTTGTAGTATGAGCCGACACAGCTGATCTGTGGCGGCCAACAACATAACAACTTGTTAGAAAATATTGAAACTGTATTTCTTAACTCCTTTATATACATGTACAATAATTCTATCGATAAAATGAACTTACAGCGAAGAGATACACATGCATTAATTTCCTATGCAACAATACCACTTATCGATATATTTAAATCCATTCACAGTTAAATACAACTAGGATAGGTACAGGCAAACTGTAAACTTATAGTATCATCTTTAAACAACTGATTTACTCGACATATGTATTCACATATACAATGGTCGTTAGAAAACCCCATTCATAACATTTAGCATTAATTATTACATATTTAAGCAGTTTCTTTGCTTCTTTAAGAACAAGTGGTTTAAAGCTAAGAAGCGGATT
>JABASI010003897.1:0-15310 GCA_019776505.1 Tomocerus nigrus | reverse complement strand
TGCACGAAATAAAGGATGAAAACTTCTAAGAATTGTTTTTCGTTGAGACATCTTGACCTTGTAAACGAAAAGCTCAAGCGGACGTCTCAACTTCAGCACACTTGTTAGTTTGCTAGTCTACACTCTACACAGATAAAGTCTATGGCCTGTACTGTTATTAGACCTAGACTAGACCTATAGGTAAAAAATGTGTCTTGTGACTCTTGTGAGTTGTGATGTGAGAGTTGTGATGTCTGATGTGACTCTTGTGACTGTGAGTCTTCAGTCTCTTTCCGCTGTCATACATGGTAGATAAGTACAAAAACAAATGTGAGACATATTAGCAGATTTTGATTTGTTTTCCAGAGTTTCCATTTACAGCATTGTAGAGATAGAAATCAATTATTATAATTTTCAATAGGGAGTAATGGTGCCAAAGTAATAAAAATATTGCCCCAAGCCCCCAAATATTGCAGTCGCCCATTGCATGCAGTAGCCCGAGCGCAACGGGGCGGGCGACTAACATCGGCTGCAATGTCTGCTAATAAATAATTAATGAACAGTTTATAACACACTTCAACTGCCGATTAGGGAGAATATAATTTTGAACATTTTCTAACTTTTTCAAATTTTTTGATAACACTCCTCTGTCCTCGTGCGCATTAACCAACCAATGTGTAAACGACCTAAATAAAGGTTTAACTAATAACGATCTAATTAATATTTAAAAATTCAGATTTTATTGGGACTGTTCTTTCGTGCACACGGGGATCATTGGGAAACTTTTAAAGCGACTATACTGTAGGATATATTTATTATCAATTTCTACACCGAAGTCTACTTTAAAGTTGACAATGATTTTGTTTTCTCCAGAGCCACTTTGAACAATCGACATAAAACGTCATTAAAATGTCTGATTTTGATCTTGTAAAATAAAACTATACTGTTTGATGTATATTTGAAGTATTTATTGATCAACGACTGTAATTTCATTTGCATTTTAGTATTATATAGTAATTAGTAAATGGAGGGAAGGAATGACGGAATGCGGATCCCTCCGGTAACTCTGCACATTTAGTTAGATAATTGGTCCATTTAATTAGTTTTTAGCTGCCCTTTCCGCAGGTCTGAGAAAATAAATACGCAATTAAGTGAAAAATTAAACAAGTCTCTGAGGTAGGATGGAAAAACACGCAGAGAAAAGAGTCAAACCTGATATAGGGCTCTCCACCATTTTTATCCCACTCCTTTTCAAATTCGTACTCCAAAATTTCAGCCCCTCTTTTCCTCGTCAGTCCAGTTTCATTCAGTTTCAATTCACACATTTGCATATCATCTCGACCTTCATTACAACAAGAGATTTGAAACAAAATAATGATGAGTGTTTTATTTAGATGCCTAATTAAATAGGATTATTTTTCTCAATTAACCGGCAATAAGTAGAACAGGCTCCCTCCCAGAGTGAGTTTCCATTTGTCTGGCAATGTAAGGGCCATCAAAGTGTGCGAACCAAAGACCTTTATTCTGTCCGTCCTTCATGAACGGGATTCGGAAATATCTTTGTGCCGGAGTACTTCCACTCGGCGGCGTTGGGGATGGTGTCGGCTGGTGACTTGCTTGGTGCTGGTAAATGGATTTAGGTGCCCGTTCGTCCATCTCCGATTTAGCCGACTTGTTATTCCTTGACTTCCAAGCATGATAAACTTTCAGTCGACGATGAAACTCCTCCCTATCGACAAGCAATTAGAACTCATCAATTAAAACGTAAGTAATAGTAAACATCATACCCGTATACAGAACCGAGTTTCAGGGGGGCTGAGATTTTATATAGCTATAAATAAGACACATATTCGCGCGAATCGCGAAAAATTTAGGTCTTTTTTGTCAAATATGTGTCAAAAATGACCTAAAAACAGCATAAAATTTTTGACGTTTTAAGAAAAAAACTCTCTTTTCCTGGATTTCGGGGGGGCGGCTTCAGCCCCGAAAGTCCCCCCTCTATACGAGCTTGGTAAACAGCAAAATCAAATACAATACAATACAATAATTAAGTAGTAATATTCTCATTTCTAAATTAAAGTAGAGAAAAAACTACCACAGATAAATCTAAAATCCTCGTTAATTATCGATAAATTGATATAAATAAAGTGGATTTTTAAAATTGAGTAAAATTACAGATTTTGAATTATGCAATTGGTACAATTCAAAACAATCCTCGATAGTTTGTTCATCGATGACATGTTCCATTACCTAATCCCTGAATTGTAATTAGAACTTTACTGAAAATAATAACTTTATGGCCAAAATTAAAATGAGATACCTGCAAGCTTCTAGTAACTCAACATCGCAGCTGGTGTTGATCGCATCTCGCAGCTCGGAATATTTCCATCCACTCAAATCAAACTTCTTATTCTTTAGATTGTTGACGACGAAGTTGGATCTCTTAAGGTCGGGTGTTTTTGCAACTTCATCCAGGCCAACTCCACTCTCCTGGGCGAGGCGGTAGGCGATTTCGTTGTCCCGCCGCTCTTGCTCGTTCTCGTTGTCCTTCACCGTCTTCTCTGGAGCAAGAATCCTCTGGACGTGCTGCTTCTTCTTATTTTCTTCCGCCTCCTCCAATTTCCGACGATTCTCGATTTCCATTTTCATCCTCTTGTTCTCCAGTTCCTGCTTCGCTTGTTGCTCCTGCAATTCCTTTTCTCGCTTTTGTTTCTCCAACTGCTCCCGTAATAGCCGGGCCTTCTCCTGCTCCTCTGCATTTTTCTCCGACTGAATCCGAGTTGTCAGTGTCTTCAAGAGTGTGTCTGAAGTCTTCAACAAGTCCTTGTAGCTTTTTTCTATCTCTGCCTCTGTCACCCGCTCGTTTTTCTAAATCATTTAAATGACATTGTTGATGTTGATTATGAGATATGGCAAAAAATTTGTAGTAACGGGATAATAAAGAACAGAATTTTTTAAATTAGTGTCACTGATTGTCAAAAAATATTGCTATTTCGATTTCTCTTGGGTTTGATTTTAAAACCGTAACACTCAAAAATCATTTTATGGGGATTTTCCAGATGAATACACAGGTTTCTTAAGGTCCTCCATTTTTTTAATCAAACACGTACGGAATCCAATGTATTATAAATGGAGGAACTTGTGTAGACAAAATATGTTTTGGTTCCTGCTCGTTGGGTTAAGAAAAACTACAGGAAGTAAAAAGTTAACGAACCTTTATTTGGTCAACGGCGGTTTTCAGTTGCTCCTGAAGTTTGTTGACTTCCGCCACGCTGATGTCCTTGTCCTTTTTGAGTTTCATGGCAGTCTGTCCCATTCCGTCAATTTGTGCACTGAGTGTTTTGAGTTTGAGAATTCCTTGGTAGCGTGGTCTGTGGCGACGGCGAGCCAAATGCATTTTGACAGTTTTTTGAATTACCAAAAGATTCTCTCGTCGGTAAATAATCTTCTTTTTCACTGGAATTTATAAGTAGGCAGTTGATTTAAAATTTTCATAGACTTATGAAAACAAAAATAGTCTTAAAATTGCTTAGTTGAGGGTATAAAACTAACATTTGATGACGCAGACAGCAGTAAACGCAGCTTTCTTCCATTTATTTTGAATGATCCATCTGGCGACACTGCGAACCATTTGAGCCAGAGAGTCTTGGTCACTACGCATAATCTGATCAAACTCTTTAAATTTTCCAGGCCGGAAGAAAACCCTGAAAATAATTAGTAATAACTTAATTTAGACACTTTTATCATTTATAGGCGAACTATTTGTATTTTATAGTTAGGTGGAATTACTTAGTAAGTCCGAATCTGAAGTCTTCTTCGGAGAGGCCAAGTGCCTTGAACAAAGCTCTGCAGAAGAATCTTGGGTCCAGTTCAGAGAGTTTAGGAGGAAGGAATGATTTATAGGTAGTGTACAGAGAGGAGAATTGTACACGGGATGGATATCCCTTTTGCATCAATTCCAGCACGGACGTCATTCCTAATTAAATATATAGTTAATTATTTGTAATTTTAAATGGTAAGCATAAAATAACTGATGAAATATTAATGCCATATAAATTATAAATGAAAATTATATTCGAAATTTTCCGTCCAAAAATTAGTCCTAAAAGTTTTGACCTATCATTTGTAAAAGTTTTAAAATGATTCGGGATGATATACCGGCGGATTGAAGCTGTGAGAGAATCTGGCCGCCTTCAAAGACATCGGCAACCATTTTTGCATTTGGTTTGATGCACCGGATGAATGAAGTGCCTGTCCCTCGAAGCTTCTCCAGCAATTCTGTTAATTGAGAGCGAAATTTTGATGCGACGCTGACGTAGCTGAGTTTTCCCTTTTGCTGTGCAGATTGATTCCCGTTGCCGCCCTGCTGGAACAGAGTTTGGAGGAAAGCGTTTTTGGACTCCTGTACTAACGCTTCCAGCGAAGTGTGCAGTGCGTCATTATTCTTCTCGATGAACTGGGTCTACGCAACAAATAATTATTCACAATTTACAAAACCTTAATATTTAGTTTTAAGTTGTGGTTTAAATATTAAGTATAAACGAAATGAGATTGTGTATTTAAATTTACAGTTTGATAGCAGACGGCGCCAGCAAAATGTCTGATAAGGAATCCTTCCTCATCCCTTAACTCACGATGTTCCTTAATCTTTGATTTGCGGGGAACGGCAAGTCTGAAATGGGTGGAGAAGTTTTTGTGCACTTGACTGGTGAAGTTCGAGTTTGTTGGTTTCGGTAACTTTGACTCTTCATCCAAATGAAATCTATTGCACACACATCCTTTCATTTTATTACTTTTCCAATTAATATGAATTTTTAATTGTCCTACTAACGATAAGTATTAAAATAATGAGAACATACATAACTCCATTTCGACTCTCAATCAAGTCTATACAGTCAGAATTGTCTATGAATTGAATCCTCTCCAATCCCAACCCCTAAAATAAAAATCATCTCGTGTGAAAATGGAATTTATTTATTAAAATCTTTAATTGGGACGTTAAAACGCTTTTTAAAAATAGGATGTTGTTTATAATTGATTCTGTACAAATAAAAGGTACCTCTTTCTCGTACAAATTCTGTTCGTCACTAAGGACTCGTTCGTTGAAGAACTGCTGCAATTTTTCGTTGCAGTAATTGATGCAGAACTGTTCGAAGGAGTTGAGTGGGAAAAATTCGAAGCCAGCAATATCCAAAACTCCGATGTAGGTCGCCGAAGATTTGAATGGAATGGACATGTTGATCCGATGGACGATGTGGTCAAAGAGTTTGCTGTACATGGCCTTGGCCAACGCGTCCCGCGCGTTACGACACTCATACAGCTTTAAAGGAACCATTATCACCGTACCCTTGTGCCCGCCCTTGGCCGTCTGCATTACCCTGCACGAAATCGGCACATTATCATTAATTACTCAATCTAATCAAAAATTAACACTTTGATAGTATTTGGAATATTTTGTCTTAAAATTACTTTTTAAATAAAATGGAATTAGTTATCCAGAAATTGTTCAAGAACTTTTATAAATTTTCATATACAAAATTAAAATCATTTTCATAAAATGGTTATAAAATAACTAATGAAATGATCACATTTCTTAAAAACACGTTCACTAAATTTTCCTTTATGATTTTGGAAAGTCGCAAAGATTTTAATTTGCAATTACCTGGAGGTGAGGCAGATTCTGAGTTCCTCCAAGTCAATTGACATCAAATTGGAGGTAATTTTCAAAGCGTCTTCATTAGAAACTCGGCAGCCGCCTCTGTTGTCAACATCCTCCTCAAACTCAACATTTCCGATATTGAGAACGGTGGCGATGACTTTGTAGATGTTATGGATGTCTTGTGTAGTGAGTCCGAGTCTCGTAAGGGAGGACTCCAACTTTTTGAAATCCGCCTGGTCATTGACGATGGGGTCCTTCAGATTCCCTCCGAAGAACTCCCGACAGCCTTTATTCAAATAGTGAAAGTGCTCTATGGAGTGGTTGATATGTAGGGAAGTTTTCAGCTGCGTGTCTGCACATGACAGAAGTTGGTAGAAAATGTGGTAATTACGCTCCTCCTTTGACTGACACACAATCCTAATGACAAAAATTGTAATTAAATCTTCAATGCTTGTTAAATTATTGAATATGTTAGTAACAAAACTGGCATAAAAATAATTATAACATCAATATTAGTACAGTTGAGATGAGCTGGGTAGCTAACCTTGATTTTTCCAAAAGATAATGGGAGATAAATCCTCCTGTCACCTTTTGGTTACTTTCAAAATGGATTTCTATAAATTTTCCAAATCTGGAGGAATTGTTATTTCTTGTAGTTTTCGCATTTCCAAAAGCTTCCAAAACAGGATTCGCTATTCAAAGAAAATATTCGTCAGTTGACACACATCAATTGCATAAAAATATTTACCTAATCAAAATTGATATCAAAACTGCATGATAATTATAATGGATAAGCTATTATCAATCAATGTCAATTAATCTTTTCTGAATGAGAACGCATTTCTAGATATATACACCTTTCTATAGCTTACGGATAAGTACAATTAATTGGCAAAATTTAAAACGGTTAATCGTGGAAAACAATCTATGTAGGTATTATACTTATTTATGCAAAACTATCTGTCCAAATTCAATTTTCATTACCAATACCACTCCTAACTCTTTAAAAAAAATGTATTCCAATAAAACATTTTAAAATTTGAATCAGGAATCGATGCCGAAAAATGACCCGTTACTTAAATTGGTGTCTGACAATTACATATCATCAATTTCCTTCTATTTTTAAACTAATTCTATTTTTAAATCTATTTTTAAATAAAATTTTCAAAATAAAAACTTCAAAATCTTCTGGAGCTTAGTGAACTCAACAAAATGAATTATTTTGGGGAAACGTTAGTTAGTTATTTGACTGTCGATTTAAATTGCGGAAATATTAAATTAGTAAATAATTATTAATTACTAATTACCTATAGGTACTGAAATGAAATGTATCAAGTATCAGTTTAGGAAAATAAATTTTGAAGCACAGAAATCATAATGATAATAATCAAGATTGAAGGTTATGTATTGTCATTATTTATTTATTTACCATCGAGGATTTTTTGTTCAATAGGACCTGCTGCAGTTCCTTCAGATCCACAGAGGTACCTTAGGATGTACTTAGTGGACTCGGTTTTTCCAGCACCACTCTCACCACTCACAATAATGGACTGGCTCTGTTTCGTGACTTTCATGTCTCGGAAGGATTTGTCGCCTGACAAAAGAAGATGATTATTAATATTCTATGTTAATTTAACAAACTGTGTGTGTCATTAGAATTTTCGTTTCCACATAAATTAACTTAAATTACCAATAGCATAGACATGGGGAGGAAGTGTGCCCAAACTCTTTCCCTGGTATCTTTTGATAGTTTCCGGAGAATATAGTCCTTTTATTTCCACGTAAGGATTTACAGCTATCAGCATGTTAGCAATGTACGTCTATTTAAAGAAATCAGCTCATTATTATTCGTCATGAAAAAGAATAAATGTTTACTAAATGTTATCTGAGAGAGCAATAAAAAAGTATAATTAAATGAGAAAGTGTAATAAAAGTAGTACTTGCATAGATCATTCCTCTGGAGTATCGAAGGCGGACATTGTTCAACAGCGTCGCCTCGTTGAGGTACATTAAACTACAGTTGTCGTCATAGTCTGTGACATTATTGTCCTCGGCCGGATACACAAACTTGTTATGCATTAGAAAAATGATGTAAAGGATTTATCAGACCAAGGCTAAGCATTTTAAACCCAATACAAATAAATATATCTACTACAGCCATTTAACATTTTTGACAATCAAGAGAATGGAGATTGTAATATTTTTGTGACGTCACCGTGAGGTGATCTCGCACCTGTCGCCAGGTATTTAAAAATTGGGGACTCAACATTATTATGATTTTATTATTTTACTTATTTTACCTCATACTCAACACATATTTGTTGGGCATTCTTCCTTTCGGGTTCTATGGTCACTTTATCAGCACCCAGGTCACTAAAAACGAAATTTCATGTTAAATATGTCACCACACCAGGTTTGAAATAAAGATAAATGAGAAAACAGTATTAGATTTTTACATGATTTGTCCTAAGAGGAATCCATGTTGTGGGTCCGGGTACCAAACTCGCTGGGACGCCATCAGCAACAGGTGGTCTGAACTCATTTTAAATGATTTGAAAGTTAATTATTGTATATAATTGTCACTTTTATTTTTGAATTTGTGTAGGAAATGGAAAGTTAAAAGTGTGCCATTGAATTTGGCAAGGGATTTTTGTGGCTGTGCCAATTGGAATGAATTTAATGATGAAATTTGATAATTAAAAGGATAAGAGATGTAGTTATGCAATGTTGAGTCTGTACAGGTGATAAATTCAATTCCTCTACACGAAGAAAATGTTATAAATAATGGGAAAAGTTTATCGAACTCGCTAGTCGCTTTGGTTTGGCTGTTCTGTCAGTTCTCTCTGTATGTCTGTTCATGTTCTGTTCTGTCTAACAAAGAACAAGGTAAATAACGTAATAAAACTCTGCTCCCCTAAATACACACTCTCCACGACTCAACATTTGAGAGATTTCTGATCCCCAAACACGAAAATAGAGTGAATTTGCAATGCTTCACCTGTCATGTGTGCAATTCACTCTATACGGCTTCCTCTATTCCATTATCACAATTTTGATGCTAGCTCCCTGTACGTAAACGTACTCCCTCACCTTAACATAAACCTAAACCTAAACCCACTGCAACTGAACAGAGTAACAAAATTATTTATTTTATGCTCCCTGTCTCTATCTATCTCATTATATTTCACTGAAACCGGAAGGATATCCCTTTTCTCTCTCTCTCTCTCGGGGGGCTAAGCGAGATCCGTTTTTATATTTACCTGTTTATTTATTTCCAAAACTTTCAAACCAGCAATGGCTACACACTGCACACACACACCTCAGAAAATTATTTTATTTCACCTTCCTCGCTCCTCTGTTCCAGACGGACAGTTTTAAATGTAATAGAAAGAAATTGAAAGTGAGCAGACAGCTTATCTGTACACACTCTCTGATAAGATAACATTTTTTTATTTTCATTTGCGTCAAATTATAAGAACTGTGTCACCTAATCGACTAAACGTAGATATTCAATTGCATATACACATTTTTTAGTACTTCTGTACTGATAAAATTAATGTATCTGTGTAATAGGTAGCAATGTAGCATTAGTACACTTTTAACCACTTGTGTAAAAAAAATGTTACATACACACACAATAAAGATACATAAAAATAACAGTAGTTATATTACAACAATTAATGGTTTACTATTTTTATGACTGGACTTTTCCTAATTGTATGCCTAAATATCTTTTTCTCATTTAGTTTGTCAATAACATCATTTAATTAACATGAATTGAAAATTGTATTTAATATTTTTGAGGATGACCTATTGACCTTACTTAAATATGATAAATACGTAAGACCACAGAAGTTGACAAAATTTCTAAGTTAAACATCAGATATTTGTGGAGAAAAGCATGACTTTGCCATTTTCATGAAGTAAATTCAAAAAATATAAAATCTAATTGTAAACATTTCTGTATCTGCATTGATTTCTGTCATTTTCATTAATGAATTTCATTTCCGTGTTAATCAAAGCAAATATGAGTTATATAATGGGCTTAAGTTTCATTATACATATATACTGATATAAGTAATAATTTTTAGTTGTTTTAACTGTTTTATATATGACCTATATTTTAAATCATATTATGTTTCATTGCTTTATAATTAGGACTAGGACGGCCAACATAAAGTATTCTGAATTTTTATGTGTAATAATTAGAAAAGATTTTCATAATATATAGGCATTGAGGTAGTTGGGTGAAGGAAACCCTGTGAGAGAGAGTCAATGAGTGAATAGATACAATAAAAGCAGGTGTTCTATATATCTCTATCTATATTCAGTATAGATAAAGAGTATATTTAAATGGAAAGATAATGTAATGTGTACTGACCTCTGATGAGATTTTTAGCCGCCTCGCTGCGAACGATTCGATTATTGTTATCCATTTTTTAAGAGAGTCCTTGGAGAGACAGTATAGACTAGTTCCAGTTTCAGCAGATTCTGTTAGCGTGCACTATTTAATGAATAAAGGTGGCCGAACAGGATCAGGACAGGAGGAATATCAGGATGATGACGATGATGATGAGAAATTAGAGATTCGCTTGTTGTCGGTTTCCTACCAAATAAATAATGGACAGAGTGTCATTGAGAATTAATTGGGAGAACTGGATTGGCCACTTCCCGTTCGTCTCACCGAATTCATCTCCTCCAACAAACAAATAAAACTACATTGGATGTCAAATAATTATGAGAACGAAAACGAAGGAAGGGAAGAGAGAAGAAAGAGCACACTGACAGACATCCACACATCAAATCCTAACCAAAACTAGAAATCTAAATAGCCAATTCCATGTTGTCTACCTTCATTTATTATTGCTATTATAAACTACCTACTCTCATTTCTTCTTACATCCATTACATTGCATTTCACAACTATTACAAGTACAACCACTATTCTCAGGATCCTTCCTATTATACTCTACTACTCTACTACCTACTACAATTTACAAGACAGTGTTATATGATACCAGGATACCACCATTCCATTTTCTATAGGACGCTTTTATCTACGCTCGTACTATTCTCATTTCCCAACACAATTGTAATTCTACGAAAAGAACGTGGGTTACCTTGTTAAATACATTTTCTAGTTTCCATTGTTTATAAATAATATGCTCAAAACAATTACCATATATCTCGAATTAGTTCACACTATTGTATTTTCACAATCGTTTGGCCCCAAAAACCAAATTTGCATGTAATGTACACTCTTTTATAGTTCACCCTCCTGGGATGAATATTAAATTTTCGACTGCAGACATTGATTAAGCAATAGTTCACCCTGGTGAACTAATTCGAGTTATACATTAGTATCATTCCCAGCAACTATTAATCTAACGTTTCAGGGTTAAGATATTTTTTCTTTGCGTTTAAAAACATTATCCNCGTTTCAGGGTTAAGATATTTTTTCTTTGCGTTTAAAAACATTATCCCCATTTTATGTAGCTATTAAATGTTTTAGAATTTTTGTTTCACGAATAGATTGGTTTACTTATTTGATGAAAATATCTTATAAAAATTATTAAAAGTAATATCTAATTGCCAATTTTTGACACAAAATTGCATCTCCATAATTAATGTTTTGTGTGCTATCTCATGGAATTAGTTTATTTCTAGATATAAATATAACCACTCCGTGTATAGTCCTAGTGCTAAATTTGCAGCTCTCCTTGCCTTCCTTTTACAGATATGAATTGAATTGTACACATTTTGTGCACATTATGGCCATATGTTACTTATTCAACAGGGGCGTAGGAAATAATGTTTTAAGAGGGTGGGTATTTTACTATATAAAAAGTATATAATTACAATGTGGAATGCATATAATGGAATCATATAATCACCAACTGTCATATGTTGATGAATGTCACTAGTTACGTCCCTGTGAATAGTGCAGTTTGAGACTGCATATAAAATAGAGTATCCAGTTAGTTATCCACCCTCTCCTCACGTGTAGTAGTGTACCCCGTTTAGATTTGCTGTACATTTATAGTTTTAAGTTCTCGTTTGCCCTATTTATATTAGACTGACTGCACTGCAGCAGCCAGCAGCATTGCATAGAATAATTTTGCTTTGCCTTTGCTCAGTTCGTTTGTCGAGTTAAGCTATACTCACTTCACTCACTCTCAATTCAATTCAATAATGTTCTTTTTGCTCTCCTCTTTTTTTGGTTAGCTGTTGTGGCTTTGATGAATCATGAGAAAAAGAGACGAGACACTTGTTCGTGTAGCAAAGTCACGTTATAACTCCGCTCCGTCCACACAGTCCATAACCACAACACATTGCATTTGTTTGGGGAAACGCTGATTACCTAATACGGCCAGGTGAGATTTTCCATGTGACGTCACTCCCTATACCTTTATGCTCTTTCTTTGCATCCACACGGAATACATAAATTATCGTATTACCTTTTATAATAATTTGCTGTGCTAATGTACTCGCATGTACTCCACGTTTTACGCAAACTATAATGTTAATGGCTCCTTTGAGACACGCAGCTGTTGCCAGCTAAGATAAATATAATCACACTTTCAAATGCAAAAGCAGGAAAATAATACAAACGCCATAATTTCTTGCTAACCATTTGTCATTTCTTTATCTTTTAATTTTAAATTCGATCTTAAGAATTACAGCAACCTAGCCCTAATACAATTAATGCACAAATAATTTTTATATAATATGTTCGCTATATTATAAGATTTTAAATCGGTAGGTACCTACTACTAATGCACAATTAAATATTTTGCAGCCTACTAGTATTACTATCATTATAATATATTATGTTACTGAGTAAAAGAATGCTGTGGTTTTACGAAATTATTAATAATATGTAAAAGTACATAATTATCCATGGATTGTACAAAGAGGAGTGCAATAAACCCCACGTTTTAATCAATTTGTGAATTATTAGAAGTAAAATGTAATCAAACTATTAGATATTAATTAAATTAATTTCTAAACAAATATCTAGTTCAAGCAGTTTTATTGATTAGATAATGAATAGGTAAGTAGATTGACATTGAATTTTATAATACCTATATAATACCTATTACGTGACTCAGCAAAACATTTTCTAAACTATATGAAGAGACAAAATATTAAATAACATCCATAAGCAAAAAGGAATTTTGAGAAAAGGGTGAAACTACAAGTATAAGTATACAGTCTGTATCTGTTTAGGAACTTCGATTCGATAAACTGATATGGGTCACAGAAAATGCATAGACACTCAATCTGGATGATTAACCTAATTTATGACGTTCTGCTACCTATTCTGGTCGCGTATAATTTATTTGGAATAACTAGTTCTTTTGGAACACTTTCTTGAACCATAAGAGTTTGAAGAAAGCAGCTTTTATTAAGGATTTACAAATGTGAGTAGGTACCTGTAAGTAAATATATACCTACCTACAACTCTGTGGCAGATTATTATTAGTTACGTATTTTGATAGTCGCTAGTCGCCAGTGACGTCATTTTTTTAAACGTATTTTGATAGTCACCAGCATTCGCCAGTGACGTCATTTAATAAAATTTTGAATAATCTGCCATTCCTTATCAGTATATTTATTCTAGTTTCCTTGTACCTACAACCATATAGTTCATAGGTAGATTGATTCGTAATCATAGTAATCAATAAGAAGAGTTAAAATATTATTCGGATAGCCGGTCGTTATTTCCCGAATAACGTTTGGGGTTAATTTGAAGATGTTATACATTACATAGGTATGTATACTTTCAATCATTTATCATGTTATAATAAAAACTGATCATGTATCACATTTGTTTGCAGAGATTTTTATGGCTAATTCATGACTTTGTTGACTCTTTGCCTCCTTTCTTGACTCTTCATGTCAATTAATTCACGTTCAGCTTTTTCTAAGAATTTCACACATTCTTCTCGACTCTTCTGTAGCCGATTTAATTTCCTTGTTAGAAATGTTTGCTCTGTTTCCGTTTGATTTTCTGGTCGCTGTAGCTGTTCCTCCACTTCAGAAATTTCTCCCATATGATCACTTTTTTCCTTTTCTAGTTCGGAAATAATATTTCTTAGTTCAGCAACAGATTTTGCTGGCTAAATCAAACATCAAATCGTTAAAAGATACACCTAAAGAAATAGCTTACGCATAATGACAATATAATATTTAGCTAAATGATAGTTCATAATTAATAATTATAGATAGTACTTAGCTATAATAATATTATTATGAAAGTTGAAAGCTTCTGTATGGATTAAGCAATTAGGAATAGCAATTTAGGTAGTTAGCTAATTTTAATATTTTAACCATTAAATAAAAAATTCGCAACTGCACTGAAACTAATAATTTATAATTTAAATAATATCCAACAATCCAACGGACATTTGCCAAGAGTTTAAATAATAAAATAATATTCACTGACATTTGTGTAGAATTTAAATAATACTCACTAACATTTATGCAGAGGTTAAACAATATCCATTGACATTTGTGTTAAAGTTTTACTAATATTTGATACAGGTATATGTAGATTGTATAGCTAGTATATAGATTGCATTATAGAAGGACACCAAGAATTTTTCATATGATTACCTTTTTAGGTCGGGACAGGTAGTAGGTGACTGTACTTCCAAGTCCAACACCAACGCCACAACTGACCTTTTGATAACAAAAATACATTGATCCTGCTATTAACTTCGCTAAGCACTTCAAAATTCAAAATCGCAAAATATTAGCTAAGTATACTGCAATACTAAAATTTTGGCATAATAATAATGGTCAGAACAAAAGTATTACCAATGCCGTCACCCAATTCCCGGACATTATATCTGAACGCTATTTTAATAATATTTCCAACTAATTAAAAATTTTGGTTTTTTATTTATGGTTGCAACTTACGCACCTACCGTTTTAAGACTAATATTTTATTCTTATTGTAACAAAATGTTTTGCGTAGGTAAGTCACTTTTTTCATTCTCATAATCTGTTGTGTACTTTGCATAGTTCAGCAAACGATAACACTCCAAATAAATAAATGCGACATACGAAGTAAAGTAAATGACAGATCATGCATGAATGAAAACATTATGAACAGCTAAAAGTTTATAGTAGGTTGTGCCTAAGTATGTGTTTGAGTGTATTCACATTCCACTCGCTGTGCTGGTAATAAAATATTATATGTATGTATATTTTATAGTAAATTGTACAGGTAGTATAATATTAAAAATTATAATCGATATCTGTACCTACTAATACATTTTTTATTTACTGCAATAGAATCAGCAGGACGAAGACGAAGAGAATATTATTAATTATTGTATATTGCTCGATATCATCTGAACTATTTATATGTGGCATACACAGTAGTAACTTGACAAAAATCGCAGTTTCTTTGTCAACGTAAGTTTAAGCATCAAAATTCTACTAGGTATGTACTTTATCAAGTATATTATGGAGACCAGAAAAGTTTGTCTTTACCATTTAGCATGTAAAATTCTTGGACAACGTGCTGCTCGATTTTGTATTACATTTACAATTGGATTGGAATTACACGGGAGCATAATTACCCCCTCGCAACAAATAAAAGATTGCTTTTAACTACATACATATAGGTAAGTAAATTGTGACTAAAAGTTCATTCGTAAT
>JABASI010003896.1:0-15310 GCA_019776505.1 Tomocerus nigrus | reverse complement strand
TTAAAGAAGTTGAAAAATTAAAGAAGAATAGAGAAGAAAGAAGACTGCGACAAGCTGAAATCAAAAACGAGAAGGAGAACATGATGAACATGGATCCTGGTAATCCTAATTGGGAATTTCTCTCCATGATAAGGTATAATGTTGATTTGTGCAGTTATTTTTTATCTATAGGAATTTTAGTTTCATTTGTAGTAATCTAGTAATGGTTTAAAGGTAAATTGCTTGTGATAACAATGATACCTAAGTTAGTATGCAGTAAAAGTATATTGGAGTCATAAATTAAAAAGATATGTATAAGATGCGATAATGATAAAATGTTTAACTTTATTGTTGGCTATTAACCTCAATTTTTACTATTTTTTTCAGAGAGTATCGCCATAATCTAGAATTCAATCCGTTGAGAGATTCAGACCCTGTTGAAGATCATCAAATTACAGTTTGTGTACGGAAGCGCCCTATGAATAAAAAAGGTAGAATTTTTTATGAAAAGCTGAATAGAAATAATAAATGTACAATTCCGAAAGTATTTTTAATGGTTACCTACTTTGCATAGGTTAAGATTTAAGATTTTCCTGTTATAAGTGGGTATGCATGAAATGATTTCTACATGAGAAATGTAACTTATTTGTGAGAATTAGTGGCGAACTAGTTATTGTAAGCAAGTAAGAGTTGTGGTTTGCAGATTTGTCATCACATTAAATACGACATGGTTTGTAATGAAACAAGAAATGACAAGAAAATTCACATGTAGGTCTAAAATTTTGATTTGGTCTTTTATCTTTCAGAATTAATGCGCAAGGAAGTGGATGTGATAACTGTGCCTAATAAGAATCAGATCAGCGTGCATGAGCCTAAGCAAAAGGTGGATCTGACCAAGTACCTTGAGAATCAGAACTTTCGCTTTGACTACGCTTTTGATGATAGTTGCAACAACGAAATTGTATACAAGTAAGTGTCACGTTTAATTGTCTGGCTAAAAATGGAAATTCCTGTTCAATGTGAATGGTGGGATGATTTACTGTCTCTTTTCTATGACTGATTTCAGGTATACAGCCAGACCGCTGGTGCAGACGGTTTTTGAAGGGGGCATGGCCACATGTTTTGCGTACGGTCAAACGGGTAGTGGAAAGACACACACCATGGGAGGAGACTTCAATGGGAAAACTCAAGACTGTCAGAAGGGTATTTATGCCATGACTGCTAAGGACGTTTTTTCGACTTCTCAAAAGCCCGCAGTACCGCCAATACAATTTGAGCATTGCTTGCAGCTTTTTCGAAATCTATAGTGGGAAAGTGAGTCATTCTTTTGGATGTGCTAAAAAGGGGAACTTAGAAAATGAATGGGAAGAAGTAAACAGAATGACAGATCTAAGTGACATAATTGTGATGGATGTTTGTTTTTATACCTAGGTATTCGATCTATTGGCTCAGAAGGCAAAATTAAGGGTATTGGAAGACGGAAAGCAACAAGTTCAAGTCGTGGGGCTTACTGAAAGACCCGTTGACACCGTTGAGGATGTATTAAAGTTAATTCAATTGGGAAACGCTGCACGAACTTCCGGCCAAACGTCAGCCAACTCGAATTCTTCTCGATCCCACGCTGTATTTCAAATTGTGCTTCGCTTACCTCAAAATCGTCTTCATGGTAAATTCTCGTTAATTGATTTGGCTGGTAATGAACGTGGAGCTGATACATCTTCTGCAGATCGTCAAACCAGTAAGTCTAATACTAACTAATAATTTAATAGTAATTAAGAAATTTATGGTTAAGTAAATAGCAGTAATTAATTAATTTTAATTATGTGTGGTGTTTTTTAGGAATGGAAGGAGCAGAAATTAACAAATCGCTTTTAGCCCTGAAAGAGTGCATTCGAGCTTTGGGACGTAAAGGTGCTCACTTGCCGTTCCGGGCTAGTAAACTTACACAAGTGCTTCGGGATTCATTCATCGGGGAGAAATCTAAGACATGCATGATAGCTATGATAAGTCCAGGGCTCAGTTCATGTGAACATTCTCTCAACACTTTGCGTTATGCTGACCGAGTCAAAGAGCTGGCTCCAAGTGATCCACTCGAAGTGAAAATGATGACTCTTCCAGAAGATGATGTTGAAAATATGGAGAGTGAAAGTGATTTGGCTCAAATTAGATCTCTCAATGTAAGATGTTATTAGATTGTCCCAATATGCACCAATTATAATTAATTTCAAATGGATTATCTAATGTTTTTTGATATGTTCGGTATTGTAGGAAGGTGAAATGTCGGGAGAGATGCTCACATTCCATGAAACTATAGGAAAAATAACAGAATCGGAAGAAGATGCCGTTGACTTTCACAAACTGGTTCTGGAGACAAACAGTCGATGGGTTGTCCAAGATAGACAACTTATAAATATGACCAATCAAGTTCAATATGACCAAGAAGGTATTTATTTCTAATTAATTACCGTTATTGTTACCAGACCTGAGCATTGGGCACCCATTATATGTAAAATCAATTCTTCGATCAGAATTTTTTAAAGTTTTAGGAAACCTTACACATTACCGAATTTGAATTTCCTAGAAAGAAGTATTTTTTCAATTATTATCAAAATAATGTCGACTTTGTTGCCATTTTGTTAAAATGATCTTTATTTTTTTGGTATGGTGGTTTTCGGCTAAATGTTTTTGTCCGTCGAGCCCCGGAAAATTTAACCTCGCATAGTTAGCCCAAGCTCAGGTGTGATTGCTTTCTGAATTAGGAAAAATGTAATGATTTTTTTAAATAAATTTTGTAGCGTACTGTCAACAAGTCGATGAAATTATTGCTGAAAAGATGCAGATGCTAAGTGAATTGCGTAAGAAGATATCCACGTTTCGAAATTGTATAATTGATGAAGAGAATATGTCTAAGAAGTTGACAAGTAATGCACCTAACGCTCGGCGATAAATCCCCATATATAGATTTGCGTATTCCTATGTTATTGTAACTCCTGACCTAATATGTCTCATTATTATTTACTCTAACTCTCTTGAAACGTCACTGACAGATTAATGCAAATTCAAGAAAAGTCCCTGATCCTCAAGTTACTACTTATACTATCTCGCGTTGAATATCCAGATGTAGGATTGAATTGAACTCTCCTTTATCTTATCTCTAGTTGCTTGCGGTATAGCATTTGCCTATCTTCAGCGTAAGTCTTTAGAATTACAACATTTGAAAAAGCATAGTTTCCAAGTAATTGTATTCGATGAGCAGATGAAATCATGATTATTATGGACACAGTGGCACAAAATGTGATAGTTTCGGATTTTGGATTAATGACGGATTGATATCTTGGCCCATGTCTTCACCTCTTCCATACCTTATTATTATACTATTTATTATTATTAGCAACGTATGAGAAAATAATCTTTGATTAATTACATTAATTTATTTCAATTGATAATATTACTATTGAGTGTTTCCTTTTTGTAAGCGTGCGCCATGTTCGAATCTAAACTCATTCTTACCATTTACATGACATTTTCTCATTTCAATCAAACATAGAATTATTAAGAGTGTGATAGGTAAAAAAAATATTTACTTTTGCATCTGGTTTTTCATTCGGTTTTTTAGATACTGGTCGCAATTTTATTATAGTGTACAAGGCAATGCAAGGGCAAAAGATTTTTTTGTTGTGAACGTATAATTCTCATCCTTACTTATCAAATGCTGTTATAGTTCATGCTTAGTATCAGTCATATCAACNGCAATTTTATTATAGTGTACAAGGCAATGCAAGGGCAAAAAATTTTTTGTTGTGAACGTATAATTCTCATCCTTACTTATCAAATGCTGTTATAGTTCATGCTTAGTATCAGTCATATCAACTAATTGAGTGTGGAAATGTAGACCAATGTTATGTAGGATCTTAATAATAATAATGACATTATTTGTACTGTTTTTCACATATTTTGTATTAGACACTTATGTTTGTTGAAAGTAGACTGATTTTATCTCGTAGTGAGTTATTGTTTAAATGCTAAAACTTTAACAGAATGATTGAGGGCTGCATTGGATGCATGCTATGCTAATGATTTATTGTCTGAAAGAGTACGAGATGTAAAGTAATAATAACAAGGATGCAAAAAAGTGAGTTAGTGGTGTATGAAATTAGGAAAAGCTCAATACTATGATCAATGATGATGTAAAGGTCGGGATGTAGTGATTAAGTATTTGTTACAAGAATAAATACTATAATAGTATTGTTAATAATGGAGTAGAGTGAAAGATAATATAATTAATTGCTGTAAATAGGAAATGAAATTGTAATGATTGATATTGTCACAAGTCTGTCCATTCATCAAACTATATGATATGATATGATAATAGTAGCATTTATAAATGATTCAGGTTGCTTGTGTGCCCTGTTTACTAATAATGATAAGGATCATGATGATATTGAAATAATTATGTAATTATGACTAAGGGAAAGAGTACGAAAGATAAATGAATATTTGTGCATCGCATCACACGAATATCTTAGTACGTGTGTTCCTTTCGTTTTTTAGTACAGTAGGTATAGTGTAGTGGGCGAGAGATGACTATTAAAGATAAATGCCCATTATGTCAGTAGCTATAGTACATTAAATAATATACAAGATACTACTACATATAGCTAGTCTTTAGAAATTGATCGCAATTTAATCTCAGATATGCAATTGTTGCAAAAATGCTACGTTGACCTTTAAATGATCACCTTGTCTCTGCCTTATTAATATTTATCAAGAGTAATTAGATGATTTGAATGTGAAAGTAATACCTTTTATTGCCTTATATAACCTAAACAGTTGCAATGACTTGTAGTATTTGTCAATAAAATCATTACTCAAACTATACTGCCTCTAAATATATGCCTAGCTAATAAATATCTCTACCTTGCCTTCAGAGCTGAATGAGCATCTCAATAATAATATATCCTTAAAAAAGCTAGGCATGTATTCTATCGCTCTTGTATCAGTTAAAATGAGTATGGATGATAATGATAAGTACGTAACGTATAATATCTTCACAAAAACTAAACCTACTTCTGATCTCTAAAGGAAGAGCAGAGTTTTGTTATTTTCCATTGATAACTCGCGAAGACAAAGACAAGAGAAAAAACGGAGAGCGTGTATTTGATATATTGTAGGTTGTGTTGATTTTTTGTCATTTTTTCTGTCATATCATGTCCAGTTCCATATTTGTTTGCCAAAATGCAAGCAATGTGTGGTAGTATACTAAATAGCATCTTCTCTCTAATCAATTTTTTAGAGTGTGAGTTAATAGATAATAAGACGATATTGTTATAGGAAGGGAAATAATAAGCGAGAACATAATATGCTGGGATTTTTTACGTTATTTTCTATCCGTATATACAGACAGGTGTTTCTTAACAACTCTCCTCAGTGGTATTATGTAATTTATTAAGTAATAATTAATTACTTACTGTTCCTGGATGGAGCAGTAGTAGGCTTATTATAAAGCTTAAGTTTACCTTGATGTAAAGTTAACAGAACCAAAATGAGGGGAATCTAACCAGAGATGCTTTTACACAAAAGTATTATTATCAATGTACTACATACTTATACTATAGGTTCCATTTGACTTGTATTAACTTTAGTTGATCGTTTTTTTTTCAAAGTCTATTAATGTACTGATATTTTGACCGTTTTATTGCAAATAAGTTTTTTACATATAAATGTGACTACTAACATTATTATGATTTTTCACGTTGCTGATTAGTTAGTAGCAGTTTTTTCGTAGCTTTTTTTTAGAAATCTGGAGAATATCGGAAATGTAAGGATAAAACGAGAATATCTGTTTAGCTACTTATTATTTACTAAGAAGTTGTAATTTTGTAGTAGAATTATTACTTTTTCGTATACTTTGTAAAGATTAATTTAAAGAATGCTATAAAATCAGGACAAGAAGGGTTTCATTATTGGATCGCTATATTAAAGTAACTGGAAAAGTTAATCAATTGTCTCATGTACGAGTACGATGTACTCTATTTGATTCACAAGTACATTATAAATCTTTTTAGTAGTAGTCTCTATCAATTTAACTATAATTTATTAATGTGACGATAATAATAATATTGTGTTACCTAACTCGAGATGATTACATTCAACTAAATAATTGTAGCCATGTATAAAATGATGTAGGGGTTTCTTAATGTAATTTATAATAAATAATCGAATCATATACCCTGGCTGTAATCTGTAATAGATGAGATAAGACGGACAGGACAAGATGATGCAAAAATAAACGGCAAAATAATTGATTAACAAAACATTCGTGTCTTATTTGCATAAACGGACTCATTTTAAGCTCATTCATAAATGTATAAATATTAAATACCTTCATTTTTTAACAAACGCAAACGGTAAAAACAATGGGAATATGGTAAAAACAATGGGAAAATGGTAAAAACAATGGGAAATGGTAAAAACAATGGGAAAATGGTAATAACAATGGGAAATGGTAAAAACAATGGGAAAATGGAAAAAAATAAAATTATTTGCATAACAAAAGACAAGCCAAAGGGAAATATTGACGCAAACATCAAAAATACATTTAACTAACAAATATTTTCTGTTTTATCCATCACTCAATCTGGCCAGCTCGTTTTCTGAAATTGAAAGCATTTTTAAGGAAGTTTAATTTAGAGATGTCGTTAAAAAAAATCTTACTCTGGTACTCATCCAAACAATAAGATAATGAAAAGAAAAAAGTGAATATTTCTGCAGACCTAATAGTTGGAGTAACTCATGTTTTTCATCATTATTACTGGCAAGAGCTTCAAGAAGAACGTAGTAGGTATACAAGGTATCCCTAAATGGAATAAATTGCAGGATTAGTTAAAGGTGGAAATTATTCATAAAAAATTATTATATCGTCGAAGCAAAATTTTTGTTCAATACCGTGGCCACATTGTGGGAGATTGAACTTTTGTTATAGCTTTAACAATTTCCAACGTATGAAACACGCCAGATTCCCAGTCCATCAAGGGGTCAGGATTTTTAATTTGTTTACCGACTTCCTTTTCTCTATAGCAGAATTTTAAAATTACACAGAGAATATCAATTAATTTGCAAATAATTATTATTACTTGCGGAAGCCATTGGGATGTTCCGTGACTTACATGTGATCTATGGCAAAAATATTAATCCTTTTTGCCATACTTCGTGATTTTTGCCAATCTTCAGCTTCTCTGATAAGTTCCTCCCGAATCACTTGAAAGTTGTTAACTGCAATGTAGAAATGAAAAAGGTTCGAAATTTCAAATGCGTTTCATCGACTCTGATTTTTCATGAACTCTATTGTTATGTACTTTACCCATGACTCCAACGAATATATTTCTGAAAATAAAAGAACCAATCAGAATCCATATGAGAATATAGACAGTCGGAACTCCCCAGCCCATTACTTCAGCTACTTCTATGAGTAACTCGTACCAATGGTCCAATGTGAACAGTTGAAAAAGAGTTACAAATGAATCTTCAAGCGTCTAAAAAATATCGTCGTATGAAAAAAACACTTTGCATTTAACAATAAATGTTTGCTCATTCATTTTTTTATTGTCATACTTGAAAACTTTTTCTATACATCATCTTCTTTCGTCTACGGTCTGTAGCTTTGTGCGATAAACTGTAGCGCTCGAAAACTTGCATGCCCATGATGGCGAAAATGAAGAAAAATATGAACATGAGAGATGTGATGAAGATAAGAGATGTAAATGTCTTGAGCACGGCACTCCAAATCAATTCGATTTTGTGAACCCGTGTAACCACATTGAGAGACCTCAAAATTCTAACAATTCGAAGATATCGGACAACAGTTAGGATATCCTCGAGTTGATCTTCCTCGCCTGTGTCTGGATACACAACATCTAGGAACGGAGCGACTAAAGACTACAAAAATGTATCTTTAGCAAATTACCATTACACTAAAGGTATATACGTACGTTAATAGAATGGATGCTTACCAGAGATGTAATTAAGAAGTCAAACACGTTCCATCCATCATACCAAAATGTAGTGAAATTATCCAGCCATTTCAAAAGGATCTCTGAGACGAACATGAAAAGAAAGAAGAAATCCAGTGCTTCAAAGGCCAGTTGAACCGATGGTGTTTTTACATTTTGGGACAACTCTGAATGAAGACAATTTTTTAATGAACATGAATTAGAAATAATTTAATTCCAGTTATTATCATTATCAAGTAAATCCTGAAATAACTCCCAAAAAGGGTAAAAAATTAGATAACAACTAACAATCCAATGTCGGAGCATGCATGCATAGTAAAAAGGCTTCACAATTCGCATCACACTTTCTCTTTCCCATGATAACTATACGTATCAGCTTTCACAGACTTGAGAGTTACGGATTTCATATGAAATATGTTTACATGAAAAGAAATCCCAATTTCCATAAATTTCATTTTCAGATGCGTACCATGTACCCAGTACCCAGTAGTGCTCCGTATAATTATACCCACCTTGATCTGTGGCCACCAAAATTGAGTTCGCCACAATGACGCAAATCATCACAATTTCAAAAGCCGTCGATTTCAGCAGCCAATTGGCGAAAATACAAATCGGAGGCCATTTGGACATTTTGGTCAAAAATCTTTGGCTGCGATAATCAAGTCTGCGCTTCCCATCCTATAATACACAATAAAGCATGAGACTGGTGTTAGTCAAGTTTTTATGTTTAAGAATCATCATAATCATATAAAGATCGCAAAGATAATTCCCTGGTATAATAAATATTATTCTGGATTTTTCTTTCTTACATTTTTAATAGGGATGTGAGCATAAGTAGCCAAATTAACTATTCCATGCGGATTGTTCCTCAAGATGCTATTATAGTTTTGATGAGCTACAGAATTTGTTAAATAAATGAATGTGCATCAATAAATAATCAAATACAATATTAATTTATCCCAGTGTAACTTCATGTTAACAGCATAGAGTTCAGCAACATGTTAACAACATAGAGAAAGATATAAATCGCTCCAATCGTATACCTAAGCAAGAATTTATTTATTGCTGTAATCTCTTA
This sequence comes from Tomocerus nigrus, assembly GCA_019776505.1. NCBI lineage: Eukaryota > Metazoa > Arthropoda > Collembola > Entomobryomorpha > Tomoceridae > Tomocerus > Tomocerus nigrus. Next base: position 6,244 of record JABASI010003896.1, on the reverse strand, counting down.
CAACGCACGTCGTCCGATGTGAGGAGTTTAGCGGAGAATTCTCCAGTGTCGAAACGAATAGCTTCCCAGAACCTTTGTTCTTCCAATATTCTCGTGTGGAAAGAATCAGCTCTGTGGAATGGTTCGCCGCGTTCTTGTAGTCTCCGTAGAGCTCGAAAAGCTTGGATTTCCTCACTTTCATCTTCGTCATGATCATTAAGCTCATCCAATTCCATCGTTAAGCTTGAAGCCTTCAAAATTCAGCAATCGAAATTAATGAGATAATTGATAGGGGATCTTAATGTATAATATATCTATCTTACGCTAATGAACATTAATAAAATTATCAGGGATAACATTTCACAACAGCGCGCACGGTGTTTATGCCAAAAATTGCCCATACGTTTGTCTAATAACTAGAACAATACAAGGTCCACAGATCTATGATGAAATGAAGAATGATTCTGATATTGTTTTGAGTTTTTATTTTCCATAGCCACGCTTTTTTGCATAACTTTTAAGATTTTCTTTCCCCAAATCGGGGTCCTTTACTCCGTCAATCAAATGCATGTTAAACTACCTTTACAACATTTCCTACCTATTTCTCCGGAATTACTTACGCGATTGTAACAAGTTGTATCTGTAAAGATTTCTGAATATCCAATCTACTACTGTCCTCATGCATCATTATCTTACATGATCAATATTTTTAAATTAATAAATGTATATTGAAAAAACGAAAAAAATTAGAAAGTTTTTCTTTGGCCTTCAAAACACAATTTAATGTACATTGTTTGAAATGTGATCCATGAGGTCTGTAGTCTGTAGATGCAGTATCCAGGAATTTTTACATTTTCTACTCCACAACAACAAGGTTTAGAAGGCCTATACCTTTCTGTTGATGCATTTCGGGGTGTTATAGGGTGACCTGGAGAAAGCTTACTGTTAGTTTTCCACATTTGTTCCGAAACTTTTCTAAACATATCTGGTCTATTTTAACGTAGAAGTTTGAATCCTTTTTAGAATGCTCATGAAACCTATTGATGCCATACAAGGTTGTTTGGAACTGATTTTGTAGCTGTACTGTATGTACAATGTACATGGCATAGTATTCCTACTTTTGGAATTTTAATCATTCAAAATACTTTTTCACTCCAAGAATTTCAAAATTTGAAAACTAGAATGAATGTTCGTCATTAGAGAAGTGCATCTATTTCTACTAATTTAGCAAAACACCATGATTTTCTGTCTGTTCTTATAGGCGTTACAGGGCCCTTAAACAAATAGAGTTCCTCCGACTCCCCACGGTCTTGGGATTTTTTTTAAAATTTAGGATTAAGGGTGAACCGCTTAATATGTCCAGCTGTTTTCGTTAACATTGGACTAGTTAATGCCTGCACTGGCGGAACAGCGAATACCTACATGCATTATGCTCTAGTGTACGCCTTTAATAGAGAAAGCACGATTTATCCAATGAAATGTAGTATATTTGCAATAAAAGATCATTTATTGAAACATTATTAGTAGTTCATCAACTATAAACAGAATGTTATGGTATAATATGAATATTAAAATTACTTTTAAACTTTATTTTTCTTTTTGCTGTTTGCTTTTCTTATTCTTGTTAGCTGAACCTTCCAACGCAGTTTCCTCCTGTCAAAAATAAAAAAGGAAACATTTAGTACACTTTTAAAAGGGCCATATATACAAACGCCATTTTCGCAAAATGCCGTATTTACAACCGTTCTATCGTAAAGATCACTCAATATTTTGGCATTGAAATCACTACCTCAATTTGAGTCTTTAACTTTGCCAAGGCTTCTTTAAAACTCGGCTCCAATACTCTTAGATCTGCATTTTTTACAGGAAGCCTGACAATATTGTCTTTGCCAGCACTCTTCATGGTCTTTCTGAATATTCCTATTTGCTCTTTGACGACGAGACATACTGCATTTCCTTCCCGACCTGCACGTGCTGTTCTACCTATTCGGTGAACATACGTTTTGGTGTAGCCAGGTAAGTCGTAAGAGATTACGTAGTCTACCTTGGGGATGTCAATTCCTCTAGCCATTTGATCCGACGTCACCAATCTGCGTAAAATATTAAACAATGGAATCGTAAATATTTTTAAAGAGATCATTGCGTTGGGGGTAAACGTGTACAATTTTGCATAAAAAGTTGTACTTACATGTCAATTAATCCTTCGTTAAACTTTTTGAGAACCATGTCTCTGGTCTGTGGAGTCCACTTCGAAGATATTTCTTTGACTTTTAGATGGCCCATGTTTTGTAGCAAAAGGCAGAGTCGATGAGTACTTTGTCTTGTATTAGCAAAACACAACACACGTTTCCATTTATGATGAGATATCAAATGAGTGAGAATCAAAGGTTTTGTTTCCTTTTGGCACAATACAAATGACTCGTGAAGTTCAGAAGGAGTAGTGAATTTTCCAACAAAGTTATCGCTGTTAAGTAGAGCTGTATCCAAATTGACGGTTTCGGAATCCTCAGCGTTTAAATTTTGTTTCTCTTTATCATCGCTTTTGGTTTTCCGTTCAACGATGGAAGTGAAAAGTTTTGGTTGAAAAAGGTGCAAATTTTCTAAGCTCTCTGGATTTTGAGACAGTGTGGCAGAAAATAATAGTTTCTGAAAAGCTTTCATATGGACCTTTGTCCACTTCAAGGTTAATGGAATAGTTTTCCATGGCTGAGGAATTCCTGGAAGCATTCAGTAATATATTATAAATGTCAATTCAAAGAACCAAGGAAAAGATGATACACATACAGTACGGAACGGAGCGTTAGAAACAATAACATAAAATAGTAAGTATAGGAATAGCATTGGTAACCAGTTTACCTGTAGGGTGGTAAGACCAGAACTTCATTTCTAATCTTTGAAGCCAATCTCCTTCTTGGTCATCCAAAGTTCGATCTGCTTCATCAACTACAAGAAATTTTAACTGGGAAATATCAAATGAGTCCGTTTGTCCGAGATGGTCAACCAATCTTCCTGGAGTTGCCACGATTATATCAAAAGGGGTTCTTGACTGTCCATTTATCACTAATAAAAAAAATTGCAATAAATGATAAATGGCATTAAAAAAGAAACCGGAATATTTTCCTACACCTTCCATGACTAATAAAAATGAGTATTTTAATCAATAATTGACAACAATGGATTTGTTTAATGGAACAAGAATTGTGGTGGAAAATAAATACCTTTTCTAGTCATTGCTTCCGTCTCAGCAGATAGTGTACGTCGTTTGGACATGAGAAAGGTTTTCAAATCTGTTCCTTGTGTGTACATTTTGAAAACTGAAAAGACTTGAGAAGCAAGAACTTCAGTTGGTAGTACCACAATGGCTCGTACACAAGAATAGATACTTTTACTCAATATTTGTATGATGGGCAGAACATAGGCTAGAGTTTTCCCACTTCCGGTCGGGGCTGAAACACAAATATCGGATGGTCGAAGTAGTTTTGGACTGTGAGCCTCAAGGAGCCAAGGAATAACTTGTTGCTGAACTATTGGAATGGGAATGATAGAAAAAATTGATATAGTGCGTGACTTGTGCGTGCCGATTTAGGTATAAAATTATTTAGTAGTAGTAGTAAAATTATTAGTATCACCTAATTAAAAATTAACACAGTAATAAACAATTATTATTGCTTTAGTAAACCAATAAAGTTGTACCTGGAAAAAAATGTGGAACGATATTATTTTCTAATACTTTGATCAATCTCAGGTCTAGTGCTAAACTATGGATTGGTACTTGATCGTTGTTTAAATCACAAGATATTACCGAAGGATTTGCTAACCAATCTGGCAAGACTCTTCTGACCTGAAAATTCATGAAGAGTATGTTGTATTTATACAAAGAATTTTAATTATGAAATTAATCCGTATTCATATAGCCCAATATTAATATGGAATAGGATATTCGTAAGGAATTTACATGTTGCATTCGAAATTGATTGACATCGCCAATGATAGTGAATCCTCCTACAGTAACTCCCATCGAATTTTCATTAACTTTAACTTTTTTCTTTTTTGTACGCTTTTTCTTTTTCTTGTCACCCTTCGACGGACTTGATATTTCAGCCTTATCAGTCTTGAGGATTTTTGCCGAGTTCGCGTCTTTCACAGATTCATTGCTTTTTTCCTTCTTTCTCTTTTTTGTTTTTGGCTTCTCAGCATCAATGTCATTTGTAAGTTGACTTTCCTCCGATTTTTTGGGAAGCACCATCTTTTATTTCCTTTACTTCGGATTCAAGCTGGTTTTCGTTTACAGCTTCCGCAGCAGCAACTATTCCCTGCTTTCGTTTCTTTGCCTTCCGCAAAAGCTTCTTCAACCTGGATTTTTCTAACTTTTGGTCTTGGGCTAATCCATTCAAAAACTCTTCATGATTAGTTACTGGAACACCTTCTTCTGTTTCGCCAATGTATCTGTAAAAAATAAAATTCCATTTAGGTATGTATATACAAGAAATTCCTAATTTCAACATTTACTAATTCAAATTTTACCTGTTGACCACAAAGAGTGACATTTCAAACCGATGGCTTTTAGCTGAGTACTACTGTTTTCTAACAGGATTTACAGGAAGCTATTTCTTGTAGTTACCTCACCGTACAGGATTGAATCAGGAAAAGGAAAACTGAAAACCCTGTAAAGGGAAAAGTAGGCAATTTTAAAATTACTGTGATCTATTTAGCTGTCACGAGATATCACACAATCTTTAATGTCATCCCATTCAATTCGGAAAATTTCAGTTTCAAATAAACGTACAACTGCATTTGTACTGTAAACATCCTAGATCAATACAGCCAAAAAGTGGAAGTTCACATTGAAACTGTTTGTAACTCAATTTTTGTTTAAAAATCTTACGTGTTTATTATATTATCACAATCTTTATTATAGCACACACACTTTGTGTTAATTGTGTTACAAGTCCTTAATCAGTAGTTTGTGGAAGCGATCTATTAAAATTTTGCATTCTTCATCTGGAAAATTGGAAATCCGTACATAGAACTCCGGACATCATCTGGATGTGGACCTGAAACTCTGGTTGGAAAAGGAAAACAATACCACGTTCTGAAGAATCGTATTTTAGCGGATAGCCAAGGGAAATACGATAACACACGTGTAGTACAAGCATTCGTAAAGTAGTTTTCCCCAGTTCCATTTAGGCAATGAGATATACACTGTAAACGAGTACCTGGCCTGCTGGGTCTTTGAGACCTTGTTTCTCATCTTATAACTTTTCCTGATGCCTTTTTAGCGTAAATACAGTAAGGTATATTTTGTTACATACCACTTCTATTAGTTGTATGAGTATGGAATATTTGGAATTTTGTTGAAACTTTACCCCCGACGACCCTCACAGGTATGCAAGTTATTTATACACATGGCATTATGGCATATTATAATAGTGTGAACTCTGAACTCTCTGACTATAATCATACTGCTTTACATTATTTACATACTCGTATACTCGCACATCATCTTCTATATAGACAGGTTGTAGTTGTAGGCAATAAAGGTCAAGGGTACTCATTGTCAGCAAATATCAATAAGTTACAGTTTAGAAGGCATCATGTACTTGAATTCTACCATAGAGGATGCATTGAGGATTCCTTAATCTTCGGCTAGTTCGGCTGCTGTTGGAGGAGAGACATTCGTTTCTGTGTGTACTGTAGTGTACCTACTGCGTATTATGTGTTTCTCCCACTACATACAAACAATGGCACAGTGTTGTGTAACATCAATAGCATAATATATTATTGGTTTTCTTTTTTTTTGTAATCAAATCGATACGTAAACCCAGGTTAGGATACTTGGTGCTCATTAGTAGATTGAAAATGCTTCAGAAAGCATTATAATATTATGTACCTGGCTGTACCTACACTTAGTAATGGTGAATACTATAAAACTTGTTTGCCCAACAACTGAAGCCCACGTATTCGTACTTTTGCATTGTTATTGCTACACTTTTACACAAGGTATGTTAAACCTTTAGTGCAAATTATCTCTGCCATTACAAAGCGTATCCGCTTACAGTTGTACCGTTATATGAAACGAATCGGCCTAGTGCATAGTACAGTAGAAGTAGATACCATTGTATAGGTAAGTTGATAAGTATATGTATATCCCTACATAGATATACTATCATTATTAACGTCATTCTATAAGTAACACACATTTATCCAATTCCCAGAAATCCTTCATCAAAATTGTGTGGTACATCAAGTACACCCAGTCTAGTGC
>JABASI010003895.1:0-15315 GCA_019776505.1 Tomocerus nigrus | reverse complement strand
CGGGAGTAAATTGTTTTTTAGTGTTCTTTGTATCGTTTGTAATAGTAAAAGAGAAGTTTTAACCTAACAGGAAAGGATTATTATAAGCTTCACTGACAGAGTAACAAAAAGTACAAAAAACATAACACCTTTATATCAGATTTGTAGAGAAAAGTACAAGAAATAGGTTTTAATTTTAACTTGTAACTTTGCATGGGAATGTAGGCTAACAATCTCGTTTTTTGTCTGCATACAATCTTAAAATTATAGCTCTTTACTTAAAGTATTACTAGTTACTTTTTATTCTTAGTTACAGTTTTCTGTTTTAGAGTTAGTTGCACACGCTTTCGTGCTGAAGCTTAAAGAAGCGCACTATTGGTACCATAAAATATCAACCTTCGTTTTTGCCTCAGATTTCATTTGACATCACGCTAATATAAATGTATATAGACTATGTGGAATGCGGACTAACCTACATTACATAATAAGTATAGTATATTCTGGCTGTTACGTTATAATACAATAAATATGAGCTAGGCCCACTAGGAATCGTATTAGTCGGGCTATTATCCTTGTAAAAATTCACTACATAATATAAATGGATCGTAGAATATGTTCGTATTTCTTTGAAGCTTCTCTCCGCAGCTTTTCACGCTACAATATTATGAGTAGAAGCGTATGCTTTAGATTTTACTGTTGCAACACGGCTATAATATAAGGAGGAATGAGTATTAAGTAAAAGATATATGGGTTTGAAAAAAGGGAATATTTAGCTACTACTTACTTACTACTATCTACCTAGTGAAGCTAAGTAAGTCAAGTAATAATAAAGTGTGTTGGCAAGTCGCCGAAGTTAGTGAACATGAAAGTTGAAGTGAACCAAAAAGAGAATGAGTGAAATAACAGGCATAAAAGGGTATTGAGTAAAGTACCTCAACTCAAATCTAGGAGTCAACGAAGCCAACATAAAGCAAACAGATTAGAGAGAGAGAGAGAGAGAGAGAGGGAAAGAAAGAAAAGTACATGAAGAGAACGGCTAGTAGGGACCTAAAAGTAAAAGCACACAGGGCATTTCAATAGAGTTAAAGATATTTCTTTACTTTGACTTTGCCTGCCAGACAAAAGATATATCTTTAAACATGCATAACAAAAGCGGGTAGTAGGAACCGCTCCTTTTACTTATCTGTACACTTACGGAGAGTTGGAAAAGAGAGCGAGAACGAACGGTAATGTAAGGCAAGGAATCAAGTCGACAAGTAGGAGAGAAAGGCAAACTATGGGGCGTCACGTCATGCAAAATCCAACTTGTTTACTATATTACTTATGTACAATCCACATTCATTTTCTTACTTACATCAACATTAACGTAGGAGTAGTAAAGAGCTCCATTATTTTCCTATAAGTTAACTTAAACTTAAGTAAACTGAAATAAAGCTTTCAGTGCGTACATGCAAGAAAGCTTTAAAAGAAAGTACTTTGAACTTAACTCTTTTTCTTATACTTTTACAGACTGTTGTACATTAGAGAGAGAGAGAGAGAGAGAAAGCAGACCATTCTTTCACATCAAACTACTAAAGATAAACTGACCAGCTCGTGTTTCACCATTACATGTGCACTTTGGTTTGTTACTCCTTATTTTCCCCGTTTATTTTCTCCAAATGATAATTTCATCCTAACAAATACTTTTCTGTACTTCAACGAAAAAAAGCTAATCTGGTAAAATGTTCTTTAAACGTTAGAAAATAATAAAATAGTCAGAACAAGCAAAACCGCCATTTAGTTATAGTACATGTATTACTAGACTAGTAAAACTTTTCCAAGAAGGTCAACACTTAAAATCAACTTTGAATTTATTCCGAACATGCATTTCTCTAATCTAAATTCCTGAATCCAATAAAATGCACCTTAAAAAACATTTGTAGGAGCAAAACACTACATGCATATGAATTAGGCTCTAAGTGTAATGCAATTTGTTACAAAACATTACATTATCAAAAACTACACAACCTAAAATGACCAAAGATTTATTAGAAGCCAAAATAGGCACCTATAAGACTTAAACTAATTTATACTTACAGATATATGCATGTATGAGAAGGTACGAATTACATTTACAATATTATCATGCCCCCACGTTCCATTCTATTGTAGTAGCTACCTACCTACCTCTACCTATCCATAAAATATACACAGGAGCAAAGCAAAGCTTGTTCCGCGTTCGTAAACAGTATCAAAAGATTACATTAAATAAGGTGGAAATATGCATGTAGACACGGAGAATGACTGTCAAGTCGTAAAGTTTAAGACGTCTATTCTCCTTCCCTGCTCTATATTTTCTGTCAGGTATTCGCATGAAAAATGTCTTATTGACATGCTCCGTCCTTTGATTATCTCGCTATTCTACTTAGTTGTATAGGGTGGTCACCTTACAACTACAGCTTTTCCAGCTAAATTGCCATACATTATCATGTTGAAATCCTTCAGGATTTTAAGTTGAATTTCAGTGATGATAGCTTATGCATTTAACCTCTTCTAACTTGCAATTTGTTAAGGTTTAAATGTTAAGTTTTAAAATTTTCAAAGGTAGGACGTACCGTTTTAGTAGCTTGTGCTTATTTAGTAAGGAATTTAGTAATTTTACTCCCTAATTAGCAACATCTATTCGTGGTCTTACTTCATAAAACAATGAAAAATAATAATATTCCTAATGTGTTATACAAGCGTTTCTAAATGTAAAAGTCATATCTGTCTAGTATAGTTGGAAAAGTAAGTTTACGTAATATTTTGTACGTGTGGAATGGTCGTTGAGAACAGGTGCAGGCAGATCTCAGTTGAGCACTGCGCTTTATGAGGCAACTTGCTCGCCCCAAAGGGTCAATTAGAGAGCTATCTGGAGAGCTGAGTGTGGCAAAATCCGTGTAATTTTCAAACCATTAGCCCTCACACGACGAGTGCTGACGTTCAAAGGTTATTAGTTGACTAACCAAATTGTACAGCATTGGACAACAACTGATACTGCTGAGAGCAAGTCCGGTCAAAACACATTCGTTTGGATAAGAAAAACCTTTCATGCTCTGAACATATGAAATCGGAGATTTAGAAAAGATAACTCTGTGATTATGCTGTAATATTCTTTCACTCACGACGCTCACCGGGAAAAATATGGCTTTCTCGACCATAATAATTTTACGCACCTTCTCTTTCTGTTTACGTGTCCAATACATATTATTATTACCTGACATTAGCCACTATATACCTACCGACTCTATTCTTTCCGCATAAGTTCCCAAATAAAGTATTTTCTCTAAATACACGCTTGACGAATAGAATAGTTGTTTACCTCTTTTTGCCGTCCACACGACCATTCAGGAACGATGTCAATTTTTATATTGCTCATTACAAATAACAATATTGCAGAACTAAATGGTAGGTAACAATGAAAGTTATGCTCTACACGGGGACATTGCAACTGTAGCTACCTACATACGAATATATTTACGTACAAACAAATAGTAATTTACAACATGCGATACTTATAAAACAGAAGCAGACATGTATTTTGTAGTAATAAACGAGCTTTACATAAGGTAATAATCAAAATAGCTTATTATAGCCAGGTGACAGAGATGCATGGACTTTTTCTTTGGAATTAGCTTTTTGTGTGATTACTTTGTCCTTTCAAACGTGAAATGGGTGTAGATGCAAGCAAACTGATTTTTGCATTCCTTTCTCAGTTATTACCATAATAAACCGATAGAAATGTCGCGTATAAATTAGGAAAACCATAAAATTTTCGACTCGTGTCTTTTGATTAGATCATCAAGTAAAACATGCTCTTTTGTAACTTGTAACGAAACAGAATATCATTGAAACATAACATATGTACCGTTATATTACTAGTGATTCACTACTGCGACCGACAGAAACCAACCACCTACACACATTCCTAAACATAGTTATGCCCTTTATTAAAGTAACAAGGGTAGAGGAAAACAATGCATGGGATCCGCAAATCTGTGTTACCTATTGTCAACGATATTTGTATTAATGTATAATTAAAATTTACTTGGTCGACAATCACAGTGAAAATTGAAATATAAAAAAGTATGTGTATATCAGTATAGCGATTAAATGATGATGTATTCATGCAAGAAGCTGAGACATCTTAATATGAAGGAAAAGAAAGTGTTGAACTAGGGAAAAGATTGAATTCTTGGAGATTTTACAATATGTTATGTATCAATTTGTTGAGGAAGGGAAGAAGAGAATGGGAGAAGGTATAAAAAGGAGAACTAAGAAAGCATTTTCAAATTATATCGTCATGATGGCAATCATAGATATTAGGCATCTAGTTTTCCTGGTCGGAAGGTTGGTGCTTCCGCTACATGAGAATTGGTGCCGCGTCCACGGAAATAGCCGTCGGGTTAAACAGCACGCACCCAGAATTTTCTTAAAATCTATTACCCACACCTTCACTTTCACTATTTACAGCTGCACACTTATAAATACAAACATTACTACTACTTACTGAAGGTGCACTCCAGAATCATAACCAGCTAAACTTGTCTGGATCTATCTAAATGGCTTGACTTTCTGTCTGACTGAGCCTACCGTGAGTAGTATGGAGAAAAAGGATCATAGTAAGTATATACATACATTGGAGAAAACATAAATGTCGACACTTGCGGTAATCAGAGCGGTTATCAAAAATGAATTCCTTTCCTGTAATCAATTCAGCAACAAATTGGTAGAGATGAAGTCTCAATCTGTGCATAGTAAAAGCCAACAGTGCTCCTGCTCCATAAATAATGAACACCACGGAAATATTTGAAGAGAATCGAACGGAAACTAACAAGTTTAAATTACACATTCTACATTTCTTGATAAATCTATTAGAGAGACACAGACACAATAAGATCTAGCTATATATAAATGGTAATCTGAAATGTATCACATTGGAAAACATTGTCGTAAATTACAGAATTTTCAACACATGAACATGTAAACTGATTGAGTTTGAGTCTGAGGCAATGAATTGAAGAACGGATCTATTAGCGGAGAAAGTATTGCATTGTCGTTTTATTGTTAGTCGCTTTTCTGGTCTTGCTATCTACTTAAGACGGGGTCGGACTAAGATGAGACAGTTAAGTGTGTAAGTATGTAATCCGTAATATAATATAATATTATACGTACCTGAGTGGAAATGATGTTTTCGTGTACGGAGTAATTTCGGTGTTGATACCGGCACAAGGAACTCTTCTGACTTCCTGCAAACGTCCGTCGAGGACAAGTACGTCCTTCCTGTTCCGTTGCCTGTGAATACGGTCGCGCTTTGAATCGGATTTCGAGACCCCACTCGACTCCACCCAACCCCTCCTTGCTAATAATTAAGCTCGTCCCGCCAGCTTCTCTGTCCTGGAGAATGTGTGCAAGTACAACCATCCAGCCCGCTCTGCCTTTTCTTTAGAAAGTTGTAGGAGAGAGAGAGAGAGAGAGAGAGAGTTTCGTTGTGTCTTGCTCACTCCTATCGTGTAAGTACGCTACAACAGACTACTAGTCCTACTTTCTTTCCTTTTCCTTTCTTTTCATCCAATATGTACTTATACTATCACCGACGAAATGGACACGACTCGAATAATACACTCCTTTTCACCAACAACACACCACTTCTTCGTAGAATCCATAGACTCCTGACTTATCGCCCTATAAGCTCACTCATATACAGTATGCATATACACAACGATAGATATTCTGTCTTATGCATTAAGATGTACTGTATATGTAGGATATGAGCTAAGTAGTTTACATTCGGAATGTAGACTAACAAGAGCAGACATGCCGCACGAACGAAACCACCAAACGAACAGAACAGAGTTGAAACGGGGCTCCCACACAAAACGGACCAAAGGAAAGCAACTTCTTTCTCTCTCTCTCTCTGTTTTCCTTCACTTTAGTGCCCGGTTTCTATTTCCCGAAGGCTCCACCACCAAAACAAGGAACCTCATACCGGGAGTCTAATGTATTTGTTTCTATATTATACTCTTGCAGATGTGTGTGTGTACCTACACGTATTCTACGTAGCTAGGTGTATATATTCTGTTGTGTTATTATTATGAGTGCTAATAGTAGTAGCTTAAATGTATGTTTAGCGTATAAGGAGAGAAAAGGAAGAGGAGCAGTTTTCTTTGGTTTGCCTAGCTGACGATTGCCAGGGACTCAGTGCACGGAAATCGTGCGGAAACTGCAAAACTTTCCCTACTACCTTCCGCCGATCCCGATCCAATTAGATAGTCGGAGCCGCCTTGCCTTCCCTTACTTTACTCCTTTTCTCTTACAATTCTTACATTAGTTAGCTAATGCATGTATCTATCTGTTGTAAGAGAATGTCCTGTTCTGTCCCGGCTTGGCGTGTTCTCAGACATGTAACTTACCTCCTAAAAGATAAGTATTGTCTTGTTTGCTAACTAACAGCCTACTTGACTACTTTCAGTCGTAACTGACTATTCTTCGTTTTTGGCGTCGTTGTCTTTTAGGAGTCAACCTTCTCTCACCATAATATTATATCTTAGCTATGTAGCTGGCTGTCTATCTCCTTATCTTCCGAGGCTCCTACTGTTCTTATCTTTATCTTGCTTCACTACTACTGCCAGCAGACTGCAAGAATAAATTAATTACCCGGTAGGAAACTACCAAAGTTAGAAGTTAGAACTAACTACTACGCAGTTCATAAATATAGGTAAATAGTCTCTGTAAATGACAAGACGCTGAGTCTGGTGTCTCTCTACTTGTGTACTGTCCGATCTAAACTATTATGTCTCTACACTTGTATAAATAATAGGAGTGTGGAGTTAAACAGGTCGTGCGTCCACCTTTGTAGAAGTACCTAACTAGAGAGTAGTGTAATAGTATAGGGAAGAGATTCCTGATTCCTGATCCAGATTTTACATTAGCACTATTACTAGAGCCTACCATTTGTTTCCATTCCGCCAACACAACAGAACAGCAACAATAAATATACATTATCAGCATTTCGATATATCTCGCCTGTGGAACACATTCACATTCATTTCCAGCTTTTATGAAGTACATAACGAAAGTATCTTTCTAGATATTGTGAGTATATAGCGCGAAAACGCTAGTGTTTCTCCACTATCTGTCTTACTTTATCAGAGTCATTGCTTTGCTTGCTCACTTGTGCGAGAGTTCTAAAGCATTTGTCAAAAGCAGGCCAACTGTGTCTCATTTTCATTGGATCGGATTCAGCTGCTGGCAATGCCATGGAAAAGAAGGCGCCCCTTATTGGCTCTTACTACAGAGGCTTCTCTTTCAACGCATGCACATTGAGTCTGTGGATGTGTATGTAAGCCGGAGACTTTCTCCGGGTATTCCCTATATCTGCCCTGCCTGCTTCATCATTTTCTCGACCAGAGTTTCTATTACTCCTCAGAAATACATAGTCTATTAGGCACTACGTACGTACTTCTCTTGCATGAACAAAACATGAATACTAATACAGCATACAGTAAATAGGAGCTTAATAAACTTTTACATTCTCTCTTACATACATGTCATTAACAATATAACGAACCTTATGAATACAGTATAGGGAATAGTAAACGTTCCTAGAATAATATTAGTACAGAAAGTAGACAGAAAATGTAAGTAGCAGTTTACGTTTCACTAGGCAAAATTTAGTCCATGCTTTGGATGCAGATTGGCTTCAATGCTTCCCTATCTTTTCGTGTATCACGGAATTGGGAATAAGCTCTACTTTTACATCCCCTTCTTTTTCACTTTTGACAGTTTTGAACGAATAGAATAATGATGGCAATATGTAACTTAAGATTTCAAAAGAGTTTCTCTCCCTAAATTCCACTATACCATGTATAGGTACATTTAATGATAGTCATGCTCGAAAAGTATGTTGATAAATAAATGTCATTTTTCAAATGAAATTCAAATGTACTAAATTCACATTTTGCATTCTCGTTTAGCATCGAAATGGACATGAAAAAGTTAGTCATTCGTCAAAAATTAATCGTGAACTTAAAAGTTGCATGTCTAATTGTATAGAAGGGAGATTTCATAAGTTTAGGGAAAACCTTGGAACGTCCAACATTGCAATTTCGTTTGTACCTTTAGTTAAAGATTAAAGTTTTGACGTTGATTCAAAGTCGCATGTCATGACATGGACATTTTTATCAAGATGTGGCTTTAATTAGAACAGCAAACCTACTGCACACTCTGCAATAATATTAGTAAATTCTACGCACACTCTCAAAGAAGGAACGAGCCATTCATTCTCTTATTGGACCCTAGCAGCAGTAGTAGTAAAACGCTTATCCTACCTAATCGTAAACTAAATTCGTCTCACTATAGAATGCTAATTTTGCACTGTGGCATGTACACACGTTTTCTCTGTTTGCTTCGCTTTTAGGTATGTGTAATTTACACCATTGCTACTAGCCTGTCCATATTTAAAGGCAAAAGGTCTTTTAAAAAAGAGAAGCCATGCCTATGTGTGTTTACATATGAATTAATCTATAGTTTCTTATAAATTCAGTTCAATATGCAAACCATTATCACATTGTACTACTTGTATTATCATTTATATTCATGTCTAAAATGCATTACTTTAACATACAACTTGTTTGTGCATTAACATGCTCAGTTTTCCTGAATTAGACCTCATAATGTTACATGGGATGAATGGTTGTGTATTTATAATGTCAGACTAGATTTGTATTGTATAAATAAATGTNTGTCTAAAATGCATTACTTTAACATACAACTTGTTTGTGCATTAACATGCTCAGTTTTCCTGAATTAGACCTCATAATGTTACATGGGATGAATGGTTGTGTATTTATAATGTCAGACTAGATTTGTATTGTATAAATAAATGTAGTATGCTCACTATTGCTCACACAAGTAGGGCTTAAGTAGATATTGCAACTAAGGAATGCTGGTTTGTAGACTGGTTTTACCACGAAATATACCAGAATTGTATTTACATAATATTATATTGATACATAAGAGTAGGGTAGACAATTAGTTACCTGTCTATGATGTATTATAGCTAATCACATAGGTAGGTGTATTGCCTTTTGCCCTATAAATATCTTAGTAGGGAAACAAGGTAGCAATTGAAATTATATCTTCCTATCTTGTATTAAAGTGCTTATTTCTCTGTATATTATGAATGCTATAGCTAAATATATGTTACAGGCCATATGGACACACGGCAGACCGTACATGTCAACATTACATGGATCTTGTAAAATACTTCATAATTACTTGTATTAAATAACTACAGTTGACATGTTAACACTAATTAAATGAATCATCCATACCTTTGTCATTAAGTAATAATACCATTAGTATTGACTTCAAAATACATATTAATATGATTATTCTATTTAATTGTTTTGCTAGCCTAAAGAATTTAATTCCAGTAATGTGTCTGCTGGCAATTATTCAATTATTGCATTTGATAAAAGTTATTTATTGACCAATCCCAAAATTAATTTAGCTTACATCTCTCCAAAGGGGGAACCAGCAGTAAATGCAGAAAAAAGAAGCTTTATGCAATTCAATTAGCACACTGGTATTATCTAAGACCTAAGACATCCCAAGCTCGGAAGTTGATATATCATAGGATAACAGTACTAAAATGAATTTTCCACTTACAGATATCCTAGGACAAATGTATTTTCCATTATAGTCTAGTCTAAGTTGACTCGATCTAGGTATCGACATGTCCGGTCTGTCAATATGGCCTGTAACATATATAGGTACAATTAGTGTGTAGCATAGTAAAGCATTGTAGTAATATAAGGATAGAGTCCATCAACGGAGAAATGAGACTCGTTCACTCACAATCATTTGCCCTGTGAGGGAGTCTGACTGGCGGAGTGAGCGAGAGAAGGAAGAATAATGTTGGTTAGCCAAAGTAGAAAAGCCAGATAGATATACTCTCATATTGCACATTAACCAGTAAAAACTATCCTGATTTTCTATTCATGCCAAGAGAACATTTTCGACTGACATGAGATCAGATAATATGATATCAATAATACAATTCAATATTCCAACACTTTCTCTAGTTTATGAGCCCGTGTAAACTGTAAACCAACACGGGACAAGCAATAAGTGCTCCTACTTCCACTTTACCCCGACCATTATGTGTTTTCTATGCAATGTCAATGGGAATGAGCGATGGAAAATCCTTGTGTTCTTGTAAAACTTTTCTAATTCTCATTACCAATAAAACTCCGGACAGGTAAATTTTAGCTACGTACGAATAACTTTCTGTATTTACTTGTTGTGGCACATAGCAGTTAAATATTACATAGATAAAGTTTGCCTATATATAACCGGTGTATGTAAATGGCCACGTTAGCTTATACCCCTGTACAACCAGGTAAAGATATAAGATAGTGATGTGATGTAAATGATGTAATATAAATAACATGAGCTATGTAAGCTAACGTATAACTGCTAGCTACTTTTGGTGTGTAGATTTTCTAATCTCTGTCGGTCACTGCTGTTGCCAAAAGTTTATGCGTTATTACAGTTTTATACACGTCCTACACGGTCGTAATCCTAATCGGTGCTTGTTCTAATAATATAATGTTACAAAAGCGTGTACCAAAGTCACACAGACCTTTCCTACCTATAAATTTAAGGTGAACTAACTGAAAAGAACAATAACACTAAGGAAGGAAGTATCGCGGAGGTAATGAGTTTGTAACTTTAGCCTAATAGCTACTGATCCCAATTGAAACAGTAATTTACAATTTACTTTCTATTTTCTATTGAATTTGGCTACAACCAGAGCAAAAATGCCAATTGGATAGTTCCAGTATTGGCTGTAGTAAAGCCAATAGAACCAAATAATATAGAAATCTTCTATCTGAGATCTTTGGACATGTTAAGGATGAATTCGGTACACAACACAGGTATTAGGTACTGTAGAATACAAATGCATTAGCCAATAATATGAAAGTGGACATACTTTACTACATTTATTTTTCGAATCGTGTTCGTTATACATGCAAAATGACTGAAATGAATTTATTGTAGGCACACAATAAGATTTAATGAGCTGTTTAATTAGTAACATTATATCATCAGGAGTTACAATGCTTTAGTTTTAGGTATAGAAAATCGCTTCTATAGTGTTCAATACGCTTACTTAGTATACACCGGTACCAAGTAATATACATTTTAACAATAGAAAGTCAAAAATAACACTATTGCTTCATTAATAAAATTATTGTTTCAGACGTATTTAGTTCATTAATATTACTTAAACCTTTACACTACTCTGTAATTTGCTGTATTTACTTTTATATTCTTATTTTGAATACAATTAGGTGTTTTGGAGGTTAATTTGCTGAATGACCATTTCTTTTAATTAACATTGAGAATAACCAAAAAGATTGCATTAAATTATGTAGGTATTCATTTTATCTTTTACAAATAGAAGTGCTCTCTGACTGAACACATTTGCGTATTGGAAATAGGAATAGAAACAGATGCATATAGTGATAACTCTGTGTATTACCCTGTTTTTAATATGGGCAATTATATGATGGTGTTATATTATATAAGGAGTACTATAGTGGCAGGGTAGAGGAGGATGATATGAAAGGAGTGGAAGTAATGGATATGATTTCAAAGTAGGAGACAGGGGCGTATGGCTATGGAACTTTCTGCGTAGATGATTCAATAGACCTTTATTGAAGGCGTTATTCTTCTTCATGGAGGAGAGATAACGACCGACTCCCCGCAGAGTCTATCTCGCCTCCAACTTTTGAGACAATATTTCATCCTCCTCTCCTCACACTAAACCAAGGCGGAGAAGTTTCGCTCTTGCTCATCTCTTGTTAAATTCCTTCTATTTATTATATAAGTTTGGAGGGAATGGATGTACTTACAGCGGCATAGAGAGAGAGAGAGAGAACATAGCACATGAAAATCATTTTCGCTCCGTCTGACAAAACATTGTGTCTGTATAGATATATAGGCTCCCACAAGTATTATATACACCAAGCACCTCATGTGCATTGCATTTAAGATATTTACTTTTCACTGCCTGCATTTGCACCATACTACATCATGGTAGGGACAATATACTAACCTGGGAAAAGAGTAACCAGTGCAGTCATTTGTAATAATAATGATAAGCGAAGCTAAAGGACCGTCTATATGTATCTAATAAATATATGTATCATCATGCACCTCAAATATGCATATTATTACCATGTATAAGTAAAATGAACATCATACACAGCCCTGGAATAACTGTGGTGTAGTTTTCATTTTAAGACACACTTATGGACTAACTTCCAGAATATATACAGCAGCAAGCAAAGAAGCAAGGCGAGACCAAAAGCACACTTTATTTTCACGAAGGGTTCTTTCTATCTAACTGTCCTTGGGCATTAACTGCATTATATTCAGGGAGTACACAAACTTGGTGAAAATTCTCCATCTGAAGAATATAACTGAAATCTAAACACATTATTACACTCGAAAATAAAATTACAGTACATAGCTAAATATTTAAGTATTTGTTTTCTATGAACTTATTTTTGAACTGAAACTCATGAATTTGGACATCAATTTTATTTTCAATCTTTACCTAAGTCCATGTACTAATACGCTACCTTTAAGCACCAATCTGTTCAGTATACTTAAATCATCTCTGAGTGAGTACAAATTAGAAGACAGAGACAGTATCTACTCAAAAGCGAATATTATATACAAATAATTCAGTTGGAAAGGCTTTTAGCTAGACGCAGAGTAAGTGTCTACATCGAGACTATGCACAAGTATAACAGAAACGAATCTTTCTCAACTGCACCCCATGATCGTCGTGAGTGGTAGCTGGTAGCGTCCTATACGTTAGAGACATATAAGTAGAGAACTTGGGTTTAACAATAAGTGGCGAGTGCTCCTCAGGAAAGTTACTACTTTATGACATTCGCGTTAGCTTTTATGCTTATTACAGAGAAAGTGCTACGAAAGGGAGGGTGCAATGGGCCACTCTATGTGATATCATCTTCCCTTCTCTGTCTATTTTCACTTTCCTCCTTCTCGCCAATCTTTCGAAATGTTTATGATCTTCTTTGAGAAGAACTACTTAAAGTTTTTGTCAGTCTAGTCCCTCTCCTCCGTTTGCTTAATAGACTGGAGGGGGAGTTAATAAGTTCTTTATTGGAATCTGGCACCAGCATCTTTATTCTTTATGAAATTACCTCTTTGAATGTTCATTCAATTATTTAGCACAAACTCTTTATTCGTTGTTCATCATAATTTAAGAGCGTAATTTTACACTTTGGTAAATGAGACAATTTTTTGATTGTGTATAAACCACAGACGTACTAAGATTAGTACGTCTACCCATGGCTAACTTATCAACACACCCAAAAGTGTAACATGAATTGTAATTTTACTCACAGAATGTCACCTATCAACCAGTGTGAATGAATATATTTGTATTTTGCATTAATCAATGGTTGGATTTAAAGTGTCTATTTTCTTTAGCATATGCACAAATGCATAATAATTTTTGGCTCTAGCTCACTTTTTAGAAATGAATATCTCTGTCTATCTAGCGGTTTCTGTTTCATACGAAATGTTTTGTAACTGGTAAGTGAGTAGCTATTTGTATGTTATGTAAAATATATGAAATGGATAGATCCGTTGAAAAAAGATGCGGATGGAACAAAGAAGCTCGTGTTTCCCAAATGATCATAGATTTTCCGCATGAGGAGTCTGCCGTCATTGTAGTTCTTATCGTAAGAATAGGAAGACAACTTGGCGAATTTCAGCTTGGCTGAACGGTAAACACTCCTAGACATAACGTATAAGAAATTACACGCTACTATTATAATATATTCATCTGCATACTCATATTATATGATAAGTAGATGCTCATATAGCTACTAAGTCAGTTGGAGAACTTAGAGATATAATTTTATTCAGAGTTGGTAGTATATGATGTAAAACGTAAGGTATTAAGTACTTTTGGTTAGAGTAGTATTGTAGGAAAGTGAAATGTTCTATTGTAGTAACAATGGACATAAGTATAAGTATTTGTGTTTGGAAAGTTGGTTACTTAAAGGAGAATGTGTGAGTAGCTACTACTGGTTTATTGTATGCAAATCGTAAATGGAGAAAGTTGCAGCTTTTCATGTGGGTGTGTGCCAAACGTCAAATCCGTTTTCTCAATGGGAATGAAAACTTACTTACGGAGAAATTATGCCAATATCAACGATTCAGGATTTCCTCGATTGTGGTTCGAAAGGAAGATGCGGATGGAGCCCAAAATGCAGGAGGAAAATAAGATAAAGGAATACAAGATCTAACTTTTTCCTCCATGATTTCCTCCCACTTTTCCCTTCTTTAGAAAATAGAGCTAATATAACATATTACAGACATACATTATACATTATAAAAAGCAGTCACACTCACATATACCTAAGGACGAGAAGAGATATCAACTAACTCTATTATGTTCTTTACGCAAGAGAGCAGTGGAACAGGATATTCCTTTACTTTTACACATTCTCTTCATGTCTTCATCGGTTCCAACATCTTTTGTCATTATTTGCATATCATACTTACGTGCTAACTTGCATGCAGCCAGCAACACAATGTATGCCATACATTAAGTTAAAAGCATGTATTTTCATTTTCCGAATTGTGTCTCTAAGTTCCTCTACTTGACTGAATACCTTATTTCATTTCTTTTCTAATACACACACAGACTCACCATGTTATTTACTTAAATGTGACAACAAAGAAAGACATTGCATATGCTAAATCCCATTTGTCGTCAACTATAACTTTATTTCTTCTTTCTCAGATTCCCTTATGATTTATTTCGACAAGTTTACGACATTTTGACGAATGAACGTTTCTAGACTTCAGTAATTCAGGAACTACTATAATATCTGAAGCTATCGTCCCCTCCGTTTTTGCTCCCATCTCTGGCGCCATTTTGATGTTCTGATATTTCCGCTTGCCAGCCCCTGGATTACAGTCTTTGTATCAGCACAGAGCATACAGCTTTATATTAGAAGAATAAACTCTATTAATTAACAATTAAATAAGATCTTTAAATGTACATTGCAGGTTCAATCTAACTAAACCTCAATAATAAAATTACCAACAACGACCACCATTGATCTATTAATTCTGCTGTCACCGAATATTAAAGATAGGAAAAGATATTTTTCTGGCTTTGGACTTTGGTTGGATATACTACTAAAATGTATTTATTAAAAACCAAAACCACTCGGCCCGTTTATGTCTCGTTGGGGT
>JABASI010003894.1:0-15315 GCA_019776505.1 Tomocerus nigrus | reverse complement strand
AATTTTTCCTGTTATGACGAAACTATTAATGAAGTTGTAAACTTTTATACGCTACAATAATATAGATATAAGTAAGTACTAATATGGAGATACATTTTTTGCTAAAAATTATGTAATATATGTAGGTATATCTAAATAATTTGTCAATTCTTGTAAGAATAGTAAGTAGAGTAGCAACATAAATGCCTCCGTAAGGAGGAAGTTGTTACTTATTCGATAAATAAATAAATAAATCATATTTTTACATTTATTTGGAAAATAGTAATAAAATGTACATCTACAATATAGTCAGAATAGAATTATTATGATTGGTAATTAATGGGGGAAAATCCAGATAATTATTCCAGGAATATTTTTAATAAATATATTCCTTGCCATTGTATAGCTAATGGATTTAATATAGGTGTGGCAGAAGAAATTATTACGCTTGTAAATGAATTACATTTCCATATTATGGTTGGAGGAAATGTTTTCAATTATTTTCTTCTTC
This sequence comes from Tomocerus nigrus, assembly GCA_019776505.1. NCBI lineage: Eukaryota > Metazoa > Arthropoda > Collembola > Entomobryomorpha > Tomoceridae > Tomocerus > Tomocerus nigrus. The sequence continues at coordinate 14,825 of JABASI010003894.1, read as the reverse complement.
GTCCTCGAATTCGTCACTGTCAATAATGACATGAGTATCACGTCGTTTGTCAGCATCCGTTTCAATGCCACTGAGCAAAGGAAGTTTCGTCCCTGTCGAGCCGATGAGCAGCTTTGACTTCTTCTGCCATAAATCTAGCCTAAGAGGAGGAGGATTAGTGGTGCTACTGCTGCTCCGACTATTTCTAATTTTGGGGTTACCCTGAACATCATCTCCAGTTCCAGTTCCAGCAGCAGCAATGGTGGAGCTACTTTTGACAATGAAATTTTTCCTAGCCGCGGGACTATCTTTATCTTCATATTCCTCAGCCTCTCCGTCGTATGAGTCATCATCACCTTGCTGGTGTTTGGGTGAGGTCGTCGTCATAAGAGGAAGATTGGTAGTCGGCAAGAGTTGCAGATTCATCGAGTACGACGGCTGCCCGACGTCTATAAAAAAGTGTGTGAACAGAGGCTGAGTCAGAGCAGACACTAACCGGAATTTGCAGTTGGTGAGCCCGTCTTTTGGGTAGCGCACTCGGGCAGTTCGGATCAATGGCTCGATGAATTTATTTCGCTGTCGAGGTCCGTGCTGCAACATTTTGTAGCGAGACACTTCCGCGTACGGACGAGAAATTTTCATGTGCTTCGCTATTATTCTAAATGTCAACAGCCCACAATAACTCATAAAACATCAACAACAAACACATGAACCTTAAAATAAACCTACTCCTACCGGTCCTACTGCTCCCAAACACATAACTCTTAGGGCGAATACATTAATAGATAATATGCACCTTGCGCTTATAAATTACACTTCAAAAATTTTAAAACAAACTATTTTTTGCAATTTGCTATTAGTCAGTTTGCGAATTGGATAGTATAAAGTGTAGATTTGGCAAAATATAATTATGTCATCAAAATTTCTATAAATTCTGCACAAAAAACAAACATTTTGCCAAAAAACATTAAAATCTGGTAAATGACAATATCATAAATACGTTTAGGGTTTGGAGGAATTATAAACGCAAAATGCCTAATATTTTCAAAAAATGATTAAATCTAAATGACAATTATTACATGCTTTCCTTTTAATTATAGAAGTTTTAAGGACGTCACTTTCTAGATTTATAAAAAAATAACACCAACTCTCTAATATGGATGACTAGTTGAAAGCGTTGTAAAAATCCATTTTTGAAGTAATTACTAAAAACAAACATTTTTTTAAAGTAAAAAAGCGCAATTCGTTGTTTTTAGTGTAATAACAATTTAGCTATTCGATAGTTTGATGCTTTTATAGTAAATAGAAAGAGAAAGAAATATTGGAATTTATTTCCAAACCCTAATACTGTATCCGCAGCGAGCGGTTGTACATGGAAGGATTTTTCTCGTTTCATTTGTTTAATGGAGTTGAAGAAGTGATGGGAATAAAGGGAATGAGTTATTACCGGTTGTACATATCATCATCTTCCGCGCCATATCCCCAGTAGAGATTGGAATAGCCGTTGACCTGGAGGAATTGTTCTACTCGAATGGCAAATACGCCACCAACAAGTGATACATATGGTAACCTGTTGATGGAAATGAAAAGTTTTAAGGGTGTATCCATGTAGTGCGTGCCTTAACCTTAACAGCATTCATAAAAGGGTACATATATAGGCAGTTATCTTCTGCTGTGCACATAAACACGTAAATATTTTATAACCTGCCCAAAGTACATTGAATAAATGCATAGAATATGAGGAGCTGAAAAGTTTTATTGATTCAGAACTCTCCAATGAATTATCTGGAGAAAGCAAAAGAAAGTAAGCACTTTGAAGCTGGTCAAATATTCACGATCACGAATAATTCAATAGTTTCTTCCTACTACGAGATTACGTAAGAACTTTTTTTTGCAAAGATATAGAAAAAAACTACTTCAACTTCACAAGTATCTACTTATGTGATAAATATTCAATTTACATGCAGAGTCGACTCGACTCTCAAGGAGAATTGCACCTAAATCTTGTTACAAGTTGTAAATTCAAGATAATTTGAGTATTAAAGAATAATGTTGGTCGTGGGCGTACGTACCGATACCCAAAGGCGTCTATTCTGACAGATAAATGTGCGGGAGTGGATTCACAAGCATAACTGTTTCGGTCATCTTCAGGCAGAAGATCCACATCATGAAATATCACACAGTCGAAATACGAGGCGTTCATTGCCAGCAGAAATGCAGCGTTCATTATTACTCCCTTATTGAACGTATAATTCCCATACTGAAATATTTTATTAAAAATGCAAGTTGAAAAGTTAAAACCCACATGACTAAAAAATTACAATTTACCATCCCAAAATTGAAATTTAGAATTTTTAAGGATAATATTCATATCATTCATATTATTAGGGAGATCGCGATTTTCCGTTTCCGTTACGGATGGAAAAATTATGAAAAATAATTCAGTTCGTAACGAAAAACTATGCCGGAAAACTTTACCTTTTTACCATGACGGTCAAGTCATGTAGAATGCGCGAGCATACACTTTTTTAAATTAAATTTTCTGTATTTTTTCGTCTGTTACAGAAACGGAAAACTGTAATCTCGCTATTATGTCATTCAAATTATGTTTACAAATATAAAAGGTCTCGTAACATTTTCTCTTTTTATTTAATAATGCCGTAAAAACTTTCACCGGTTCCCTTTCACCAGCATTCATGATTTTTGCGGGTATGCGGTAAGGAAAGTAATAAACCTGAATTGTGAATTGTGACAGCTACAAAAACTTTTGAATTTTGACTGGGACATAAACCTAAGAGTTTACACAAACTTTTATGTCAAAATAATTAAACCACATGTAATTATAATCTTACCTGTTCAGTAACAAATATTTGATAGGCCAACTGCTGGCGTTGAAGCATCGGATGCAGAATATCTAACAACAATTTCAAATGTTTCCACCTGGAATTTAAATGGATGACAAATTATTACATTACCTATGTTTCTTTATTCTTTAACATTATTAGTGAGCATTCATTTCTATCTGATTAATGTCATGCCTGACTTGGGAAAATATAATAAAGAATCTAATAATACTTTAGGTAATGTTAAAAAATAAATCACCGAGAGAAATTACATAAAACGGCCTACTATTTCAGCTCAGACTTATTACTGATCTTTCTATTTCTAGTCTCATAAATTACAGGATCATAAATTAGAGGGTCATATAGCTGTATAGATAACATAATAAGTAGGTAGATAAGTGAGGGAGTGTTACCTGTCCCGATAGGGAATGATGATTGCAACGTGAGCTCTGGGACTGCAATCCTTCGGCTCCCATCTCCCGCCCTCCTTTACTTCGCTGTTATTCTGGAGAAGCTTTTGGACTGGAACTTCCCGACTAACGTCAATGGATATGTAGCCTCCTGAATAAATTATCAACAAAAAAAACTCTGTCTCATCATCATCCTTCCTACATCCTATCATCCCTGGAATCTCCAGCATTTTCCATCTCCCTACTTTTATTTTTCTCCTTCCATCTTTTCTGTGTCTGTTATGTAATGTCTACTCCAGGGAAACTTCGGTAGCTACTCTCTACAACATTCAATTTCAGATGCTGTCGACCAAGCAGACATGCAGAAATAAATTAAACAACTTGAAAAACGTTTGACTAAAAAGAAAGAAATCACTTTTCCAAATATATCCTTCCTTTTTTGACATTTACCTTTCGTAATAAATAAAACACTCCAGCAGGCTCATTTTATAGAATCCTATGGAACATATTCACATAGCCGGATAATATGTCACCATTATCAAACACAAAAACGCTACTATAGAAAACTCTTTAGTAAAAAAGAAATGTAATATTTTATTTTTTTAATTGAGCAAAATGTTTTTGTGCCAATTTTTCCAGAGAGGTCTTAAAAAACGCATTTTAATTTAGTGTTCGTGCAATTTTAAACAGGTTTTAGGTGCATGTGGGAGAGAGATTGTAAGTTTGTATGGTGAATTATGTGTGTAAACGCAACATTTTTAGTGAAAGTGTTCGATTACTCAAAGTGGAAGGCTTCTCTGGACAAATGGAGTTCCAGGTGTGATGAATGGGCCGTCTGAGCTGGAGACGGTAAGGATAACTCTGCTCAGCTCTCCATTCCACAGAAGAATTTGGCCAGGCAGCCGAGAACTTGCGGGAGAAAGCCAAATCAATCAGAATGCGAGAATCGTTCGTTGAGCTCGATCCATCGTGGTCATAGCACTCGTGGTACGCTTGGTTCCGGCTTTTGTACGATTCGATTGTACGATGAATCACTATTAACTATTGATACCAACAAATTGAAAAACCTTAGCAAGAAGTGTATTATAACTTTTATCAGCTAGCTACAACATGCCCACCTTGCACTTCTCTAATTCCACACCGATTTCGAAAAGCATGTACTGTAATCATTTACGATACAGGACGATTTTTAAATTGCCACCCATACCACTTTCACCATGTAATAGTAAATGAGATTCCACAGCGATATTGACGCAGAAGTTCAATGTGGTGGAAAATGCGCCACAAATGAATTGTTTGGTGAAAATACTGTGGATAGTTTGAGAGAAAACCACTTTTTAGATACATGGCATTATTTCTTGCCTATAGTATAAATATTTTGTATACAGCACGGGCCACTAGAAACCGTTCATATGACTTTCACCTTGTAAATGTAATATCAAATTTTCAAACCTAAAAGCATGCCAAAATTCTTTTTGGGTCATTTCTAGAAAAGTAAATTTTCACTTCCATTTCACTATTCCAAACTGCAAATGCAAAATGCTAACTCAATAATTAACGACAGGGTCCACCAAAAAATTAAGTTCGTGTGTATATTTGTAGGTGCATTCTCAATGTCATTTCATATTTTTGTGCTAAATAGCGCACTCAAATTCTTTTGACCATTTTCCATGTAAAATAGTTGTAACACTTTCACATTTGAGGAAAAGTGAAAGTGATGAAAGTCTAATTTGCTTGAAAAGGCGTGAAAAAATAGTCGTGTGCTATTTGGCACAAGAATGTGAATTGAAATTTACATGGAGAAAGTTGTATTCTTTTGTATAATAAAATATTTTAATAAACAAATACTTATTTAAAAAAGCGCACGTGATTTTATTGCTCCGAAAATTGGCAAAAATTATATAAATTCGTAATTATATAAAGAGAAAGTGTATTGACAATGGATTTTTGTTCCATACTGTAAATAAAATTCCCATGTCATTTCAAATATTACAGTTGAAACATTAAAAAAGAAACTATAAAATACGATGATCTATGATTTACGAAAAAAAATGTAATAATCGCACGGAAGCTGTAAAAACATATAAAAAAGAATCACTGAAGAATAAATGACCCTTACACTTACATTGAAAGAAATTAGATATACGGCCAAAAACTTGAAAAAAAATGCTTAGACACTTGTTTTCTAAAGTAATAGCCATCTTGGCAGAGAAAATTCCTGGGCTTAGAAAGAAATAGTCTACTTATTTAAAAAGTGGGGCCGAGAGTAGGAGAGTAAAATGATTTAGAGAGCTAATTGAAGTGCTGTAAATCGTAATTCATGCCGACTGTAGTGTCTACAATGAAACATTTTGTGATAGTTCAATAGGAGATGATAATTTATTGTTGTTGTTTGTGTGTGTGTACCTGGGAGACTGTGAAGAGGAAGATGAATGCGACGACTAAAGGAAGAACACAAGAGGGACAGAAGAATCTATGCGAAGATATTTTATCCTTGAAAGTGCCTTTTCGAGGTTTGTTCGGGCAGTAAGTTTTCAGTTCGAGATGGCGAACTCTGATCAGTCGGAACGGCATCCCTCCCCATCCAATTCCTTTTTCCACTTTCACTTTCTCATCTTACGGCACTTTGTCATTAATTCCATATGAGCCATAAAGTATCTTTTCTTTGTGCAGATTTACTCGTCTGCCTTTTGGCAATTATCACATTTTCCAGTTTTTCTCAAACTCTGTAATCAAACGCAAAGAGTCAAGTCACTTAAGCCAAAGCATAACTTTCACTTTGTACTTTGGACCTTTTCCCAAACTTTCCCTTCCCGTTGACATGAGAGAGAGAAAGCTTTCCCCCCAATTCACTTTATCATTCTTAGCATCAACTTTACTACTTACTCACTCATTCTCCACATCACAATCACAGATCATATAGGGACTTGTTGGCAGAGAATGACTAACACTACCTAAGCCCTCCTCCTAACCATCAGCCAAGGGTACCATCCAACCATCTCACTAATAATTAAACCTTTTCCTTCCATACGTCATACGCACTTACTAATCCCCACAAATTAATTTCCCTTAATTGTGGTAGCACAGCTATAGGCTGCTTTCCCATTCATATCTTTCTTCTCAGCATAAAGTAAAATTAATCATCAACCATCTCACAAAAGGTTCAATTAGCTCACAAGAATGGAATAAAACATTATTTAAATATTTTCATGGTATTTAAATTCAAAGGAATAATCAAAATAAAAAGCATTTTTAAAGTAAGGAATTACAGGGAAAATTGGATTAGTTTTAATATTATTCATGTAATGGCAGAAAAAGTCTTTACGAAATATTTTGTCAGTTCTAAAACATTAATTTCTGTTAAAAGCATTTTTAAACTTAAAATTACTTGGTGAGTTTATGGCTGCCGTCTTATAAAAATGCTTTATTGAATTAATCTTGGGAAATTGTCATTTTTTAATTTATGGTGTCGGTGATCCATTGTCGTCACTTACATGCAATTTCCATAAATACTTTAAAATAAATATACCAAATAAATTGATATTAAAAATTGCAATATTCTTTTGGATTTTCTAAAATTTCGAGTTCATCCTTGGATTTCAGGTGGCTTTTATAGTTTTTTAAGATTCAGGGAGAGCGAAACCCTGAGATACGAAGTGAAGCAAAGAGACAGAGCTAACTTTGTCAGAATTACTTTGGACAATTAGTAAAGACTATCTTTAAGAAGAGAATTATTGTCGAACAAAAGTCATTCGTTCTCTCGCTCACTCACACACTAACTCCTTCTTTGCCTCTCTCTCTCTATGCTTTCTCTAATCTTCAGAGAAAGTCTAACCAACCAAGCAAAGCAGAGCAAACCAAAGGAAAGATATAACGGTGCACTTTCCGAACAAGTTGCTTATCTTGTCCTGTCACTCTTCCTGCTCTTCCGTCTCAATTCGATGAAACGCTAAAAAAAAGTTTTCCCCACAAAGGCATATCAGTACTAACTGGGTAATAGCTAAAGCTAAAGCTAAACCAACTATTACATTAGAAAGATTACCTGTGAGGAGGAAACCGATGTGGAATGTGCGGGTAACTTTTATCTTGACGTTAGTTGACGTTTCCTTCTTGCTCCTTTTGATTTGTCGATCCAGCGATTTCTCTTTGTCCCCACACAAAATCTCTTCCAAGCTTTCTCCTAATCCCGGAATTATTTTTCTGTAACCATACACAATTTTTGAATAACCAGCCGAATACACAGTTGAGTTAGGTACCTATGTGCTTTCTACGCCGTATTTCATAATTCAAAATAAAATAAAAAAGCCATTCTAGAAGCTTAATTAAACTTAATACCATTTTAAAAAGAGATTATCCAAGAAAATTACAATTACGCATTCCACAATTGATAATTATGCATAGTAACTCAACTCAGGGGTCAAGGAACTTTTTCTTTTTGTACTAAATTCAAGAGAAACTTCTCACAACAAAGTTACAGATAAAGGAACACCCTGAAAGATAATATTCATCAAATTAAATGAACTGTTAAAAAAATTAGTGACAAAATTACGCGAGTTTTTAACACGTGCACTAATGCAGATATTTTTTAGAGTGTATTGGTAAAATATTTCCCTTTTAAGTTTAAGTTGGAACGATTTGAACTTAGAACTGGCGAGGAGGTAGTTACATTAATATGATGTAATAATTTCCTAATGCGGCATATTATGATTTTCACATCTTTTAAGAGATTCGGTTGAAAAAAAGAAGAAAGGACGTGGATCTATCTTGAAGAGAATCCATTTGAATTCTTTGTAAAAAACTGTGGGGGCTGAACTTTTGTTATAATGTAGGTGAATTACCTTCGGATTTTAGTTGTATGCAGAAGACATGACACGAATATTCGTATTAGGAGCACATGTGAGGATCGTAGACATTGACGTTACAATTGTGTGCATTCCCGTCTGACTCCGACTGTTTCCATTTCTTCTCTTCGTCGTGAGTGTAGCAATGGGGAAGAGGGAGTCATCATCATATTATACCACACGACATGACACCATTTCACCAAAGAGAGAGAAGAGAAGAAGAAAACGAAAGACATCCATTCAAACTGCTTTTCCTTTTTATTCCTTTTCTTTTCTTCTCTGCGAAAAAGAAATGAAGAGCCGGACAGACAGAACTGAACTGATTCCTCAGTGTAATCCCATCGAGACAGACAGATTCTCCAGTGGCACTCTTCTCTCCAGTACACAAGACTTCACTTCACTCCGCATCAGTTCAATCCCGAATTCCCTATCTGGAAGGCAATAAAAGATTCCTCTAATAAAAACCATTCTCAGAACTGTATTTATATTTCTACATTCTATTCTGTTTACAATTACTTCTTTTCTGGCACACCCTGCGACTTTGCCAGAAACCTTTTAGCCAAAAACCAAGTTTCATGTTTCACACAAGTGACAAGTGACACTGACAAGGCCATTTCCTATTATAAAAATGTTATGACACCTACCTCTTGGCTCTTTTGCTTTCTTATCAATTATATAATTTTGATAATGCTTTTCGAACATTAACACACTTAATGGATGCTATTTTTGGTACCCCACATTGGAAAAAAACACTAATTATTGTTAGAGACGTAATTATCACCAGTGTATTCACTGCAAAAATTTTCAAATAATTGCGCCAATGGTTTATTTTCTTGTTTGACAGTCCCCCAGTATACAGGTTGGTTTCATTAATCAGTAACAGATTGGCGGCGGTACACTTTTACAATGCAAAGAAAGACATGATATCCCATTTCCGGCTTTATGACCTCATTTGATATTTATTTTTCATCCTCCTTACGAATATTCCTGTCCTGAAGATAAATTAATGCTTCGTGGGGTGGAAAAGGAGTAAAATTTGTTTTTTATTTGAATATTTAGATATGTGAAAGTGTCATTGTGTTACACTTTAATCAACACGCCCAGTATTTAAAAGGATTGCAATTTGCCAATTGAAAATTGCCACATGTTATTAGATTTTCTTTTGGGAGAGTATATTATTGGGGGGAATGGGTAGCTTTTTGTTAGTTAATATAAAGCAGGATATTGGAAGTTGGTTAGATAGTGGAGAAAGTAAATAGCTAAATATTAGGAAGTGCATTGCACAGCGGGCGTATGAGGAGGGCTCTATTCTATTTGGTTTGACTGTTTCACTTGGCTACTCTTCCCTTCAGTCAGTTCAGTTGTAAAAGATTATGATATTGTAAAGACTTTGATTTACCATTAGAGCCTTTTTTATTGAACGGGCAAAAGGGACCTAAAGTTATCGTGCTATAATAATAAATAGTAAGTTGGTACACTCCTTGTCCATATACATAATGCTGAATCCTGTTTAATGTAATAACCCATTGTAAAAACGACTGTAAAAAAGCAGCGGTAAAGGTAGATAGTAACATTTACATATTGAAAACATTTGCGATTACACGGGTAAAGGCATCAGGACATCATCAAGGCATGTAACACAAAAGGTCAAGGGGCAGAAGGGGTCATCCGATTGATGCAATTTTCCAAAAGGACCCCAAGAACACATTATACTAAATTTTCATGAAATGTCTCAAACCGTTAAGGAGTTATCGCGCGAACGAACGGACAGACAGACAGATAGACTGGCGTTTTCCATAAATCAGCTACCGCTGCTTAATAATATTATGGCCTCGTGGAATTTGACATTCTATTGTTCCCTCTGATACATACTTATGCATTTTTCCTATTCATATTCTTATTCTCTCTATGTGCCCCATTTTCTCCTTTCACAGAAGAGTGGATCCCCCTTTTTTCAACGGCGAAAAGAGCTATAAGTCGTTCTTAGTGTACGCAGTAAGTGGTAATGGTAAATGTGCTATATAAATTGGCATTAGGACATTATGGAGAGGTAATGTATTTTAAGTGTACGTAAGTATATGTTATTAGAGAGAAAGTTGCTCTTTCTCTCTCTCTCTTTCTCTGTTTTGTTCTACTTCTGCCTGCTGTCTCACAATGAGTCTGATTGTGAGAAAACTTTTCGTCGCTTTCCATGTGAGCTGAATCAGATTTCCTCATCCATTGCCATTCTCATATTATTATCTATACCTAAGGATCTCATACTGGCTACCGTAAAGATCTCTTAATAGACTTAACAGAATAAAATACTATTTCCTTGTTCCGTTTAGCAAAAAATTTACAATCAATAAAAAATTCTCGCCTAGTCTTGACGTTAAACGAATATTTACAATATTACAAGTCTAAGTCAGTAAAATGTGAATTAGCTTAATATCCATACGCATCTACATTGACAAAAATCATAAACTGCACGAAAAGTTAAAAAAAATATTGAAATAAACCACAATAATAATTGTTCGAATTTAATATGAGAAATAAACAGTGAGAAAATCTTTATTATCAATGAAATTAATTGGCGCGAAATTGTAATTCAGATTCATTTTAAAGTAAATGCAAGTTCTTATGAGTAGAATGCCGAATTACTGAGATTATTTATAGAAAAGTGGAAAATACGTTTAATTTTCCAGTGAATGAGCAAAAAACATGGATTTAGTTTTTAGAGTGTATTAATTTTGTAAAATAATCATAATGAGTGAGATGTAGATGAGATTTTAAATAGTAGTCGGCATTTATTAATTCCTTTACGGTGTTAGTGTCTGTGGCCTGGAACTGTAACTCTAACTGCCCGACATTCATCAACATCATATAATCCCCCCTGTGCCAAAGAAAGCGATGCCAAGCCAGGCCATGTCATGGCATTGAGAATTCTGTTCTCTCTAGACGTCTGGAAGAAAGTAGGAAGTAGAGAGAGAAAGAGAGACGCAAAGTAGTCGGATAGAGTGTAGGAACTTTGTGGGACTTTCTCCCCGGCCAGCAGTAAGCAGCTTTATTTTAATGTAGTACTACTTACAGTTGTTAGTTTGCCGGTGCCGTGGTTTGGTCTTCTGCTGTGTCGTGGTCTCTCTCTGGCTAGGCAAATGAAAGTCAACTTCTTCTTATTCCTTCACTTTCCCCCAATCTATAGTCTAATGCACAATACACGGAACTGTACTTTCTCCCTCCAGCCTCCACTAATGTATGTACGTATACTCCGTGTGTGTGTGTGTGCTTAGTGTTAGTTGTGGTTTTCTTTGGCTTCCTTCCCTCGCCTCCTAACTTTCTCTTTTGGCGTCCCCTCTTTTTCCTCGGCACAGCAGACGTCGCCTATCCTTCACTTCACTTGTCTCCCTCTAATATATTACTTACATGTTGCTACTTTCTCCTTTACTCTCCTTTCACTCCATCTCATGCATTACAACCAACAGATACCGAACGTACCTGTTTTCCTTTCATCTACCCTTATTGTCACACATCTCTAGGCACCACAAACAAATCCAAACTGACTTTCTCCATATTTTCGCTACTTTCTCTTTTTATATGTGTCTCATACTACTACTATTCAAAAATACCAAAGTAGATCAAAAATACATAAAACATGATAGACTACCATAAGTCACTTTTAAATTATCATAACTCTCTCTTTTCTGTGCACCACAATTTTTTTAACAAAACAAAATGGAAAGCTCCTTTAAAACTTTGCAATTTTTTTTAGCCCAAAAGCTTTTTACATCAAGCCTGCTTCTTTCAATATAAATTCCATCACATTTTAGATTTCTGCACAATTCCTATCACTAAATTGAGTTTCTTTCCCCTTTCTATGGAATCATAAGAGACTTATTCATGTTCTAATAACGACCTCCTGAAGAGTATCATTGTGGCTTCTTCTATTCATACTCACTACAATTAAATTCTGAAAAATCCTTTCACTTTCTACCTGCCACCTGCATGATTATATTAATACGGATTTATTTTCATTGCTTTCTCCAAGCACGACACGCCACGTATTATGTTATAATATGTAATACTGTCACTGTCATATATCTATTGACCAAATGACGCATTTTAAATAATATGAAATTATACAGGAAGTGTGTTTTAAACTTTCCCATTCAAATGAAATTTCTCCCCAAGTGTTTTTCATTCTAACTTCATGCAACTTTTCCTAACGTAATATAGCGACGTATAATTTTTATTCATTGGAAAAGGCTGAAAAAGATGGCAGCGGATTATTGTGCCAGAATTTCACGTAACTTTGTATGAGACTAAAAAGAAACTGTTAGGCTGAAATTGTATGGTGATATGGCCATCCACATTTTTGAAAGAAAATATTACACGCTTTTGAATGGCAAATTGAGCAATGAAAGATGAAATAGACAAAACTATAGAATGACACGAAACTTTAATTTCTAATTAATATTAATTAATGTCTTTGCATTTTACCACCATACAATTTCAACCCAGCAATATCTTTTCAGTCCCATACATAGTTAAGTGCAATCCACGGAAATAATATTTTCCTGAAAAACAACATTGCATGATATTCTAGTTTGAAATAGAAGATTTCTTTTACATGGTGAAAATGATATGGTAAATATTAGTATAAACACACTGTAGACAACAAAATAAATAATATGCGACGAGGTATTATAATATTCGTGTGCATCTTACCTTATATGGATGTGTAAAATGTAACCCTCTACGTTCATAAAGTAATGCATGATATAAGGATTGAGAGAATGTAGAAGGCTAAAGATGACGACTTTCACGGAATTCGCCTACAAGACGTTAATGATGATGCACACGAGGCCTTTCTTATACACAATACACTAGCTAGTTACTTTAAATTCTTTTGTACGTGAACAAAGCTTAATTAACACGTACTTCTCCCTAGGTCCTCGCTAGAGAGATGACTGAACATTCAGCTCAGTCTTTTTACTGCTTTCTCTAATCCTCAAACTTTTCACTTCCTTTCTTTATGCAAACCAAAAACATAGGATTCCACAATGTGATTAAATTCAATCTCTACTCGCTGTAATGCATCTATTCCATATAGTAACTAATTTCTAGGACGAGCACAATTTCCATTTGGCACAAATGCTATCAGTGAAAAGATCAAAAGGCTTAACAATTAAATACAAAGAAAGTTACTTTCCTTTAGAAATCTCATTAGGAAAAAAATTTGAATTAAAAATATAATTTCCCGCTTTTTAAATAGATTATTTCCGTTTTCTTTCAAAAGAAAAAAAAGTAATTTTTTAACAAATTCAGTGACAAATTTTGTAAAAACACAGGAAATGGAGAAAGTATGAAAGAGAGGGATTTTTGTTATTCCTGTGCATGCAAAGGGATTTGGCGAAAGCATAACAATCACACTTTCAGCAAAAGTTTCTTTCCATAACTTTCTTTTCAACTTTAGGTCCCTAGAAATGTCCATGATTAATATATGCATGGCATATATATAATAGAATATTATAAAGCTATAGTTATATATATATATAGGTATCCAAATTTTGTGCAGAAACTTATTTTCAGCTTTACTTTCACTGCACTATTCGCCAGTATGCAGATTTCAAGTTTAATATTCTCAGTTTTCTTTTAAAACTAATTGCAAAAGTGCATGGCTACTTTAATAAAGCTCAATGTAACGGCAGACTTATTTCTTTTCTCTGTTTTAGTGAAAGCATATTGTGCATATGGAAAAATGGAAGAGTGAAAGCTGTGAAAGCACGGAATTTTCTCCAACTTATACACATAGCTTTTTAATACACTGCGTGCTGTGCTAATGTGAAGTATAGTAATTAGTAAGAGAGAAAGGAGCGTTTATTTTACTTTCTCTCAAAGGCTTTCTTTCTCACTTTCTCTCGCCGGAGTTAGAAATAGATGATGATGATACAGACATTTGCACAGGACGGCAAGAGATTACGTATTCTTTCCGCCTGCCCAACTAATTACATTAGCATAGGTAACAGCACTCTTTATCTTTGTATCAATTAAAAGTAAACAAACGTTGTTTGCTCTACTTTCTCTCTTTTTACGTCGACTTTTTAGGATTCGTTAATTGGAAGGAGACAGGCCATAATTACATCGCATTAGTAGGATCTACGCATCCTATTCCCTCTGCTTTGCATTGCTTTTACAATTATTCTCCTCCCGTCCTATTAATGTTTGTTTTACACTTTTACTATACAGCCACTCGACCATTTTACAAATGTACACACTCTAAATGTGTAATTATTTGTTTTTAGCACAATCAACATTTCTTTGCATTTCCCAATTTTATTTCAGAAAACAAACATACCATACTTACATGCTTTCTGTATCTTGACCTAAAACACAGTTTTTTTTGCAACCGAATGCCGAAAATGAAAATGCACTACAGAGGGTGCTTCAATAATAATTTACACACTTATGTTTTCTCAAGCAAACGCTTAGAATTATATTCTGTTTCAGTCAATTTAATTAAAGTTTAACTGTCTTAGACCTATAGCAATGAAAAATGTTGCTTTAAGGAGCGAGAGTAAGCCTATATGGGAACGTTTGAAATTCAGCTTTCACATTGGAATTGGATCTATTTTCAAAACGATGTTTGAGCCAAAGGAGTGGTTTGATGGCAAAAAGGCAAAGGAAAAAATTGTTCAGAATTTTATTCTCTACAAAAACGAAATATCACGAAATCCATACCCATTATGTTGTAGAGAATGAAATTCTGAACATTG
>JABASI010003893.1:0-15315 GCA_019776505.1 Tomocerus nigrus | reverse complement strand
TAACAGCTAGTATATTATGTAGCCAAACCTACAGCTTGCTTTTCTGAACTTGCATTTAGGCATATATTCGTGCCCATAAATGAGAGCTCTTCCCCAAATTGGCAACCCCTGGTTGGCAACTTATGTATATCAAATTACCCCAAAACCACAAAAAACCATTTTGGCAACATCATAATATTCCAAATTGGCAAAGTCATAATATAATATTATTATTATTGGTTCACTTAAGAAATAGTCTTGCTAAATTATAATCTATGAATCATTCATAGCTAGACATACCTACAACAATTTTCAATTGCCACTCAGTCATCTTCATGTCACTGACAATGGCTTACGATCGGTTTCTACGTCTACGATCATTCTTAACTTACCATAGCTGAAAACAACGTTATTATCGTTTCTGTGACTGAATAAATGTTGCCAATTTGAAATAGTGTGTTGCGAAATAAAGGCAAAAGGGTGGGTGGAAATCTCGTGCTGCCAATTAGGGTTCGTCCCTATTTGAGAACCCAAAGTGTCTGCTGGAATAATAATAATGTTGTTATATGCATCGGAACTAACTGAACATTATTTCAAGTAAATATGTAGAAGAGCATGTGAGAGTAGTGAGAGTGCACTTCGAATCAACAGCTACTGAAGAAGGTGACCGATAACTGCATTTCTATGTCAGCAGTCAGCGAAATAATACTTTATGATGCCCCTCTGTGCACATTTTCGCTTGTTTATGAGAGCACTTTAAGTGACAAACACAAACCGGAGCAATATCATTATAATCATTTGTGCTGACATTTAAATAATAGTTAACATTTTTGAGACGTGCTGTCAGCTTTATTTTTCTACATGAGAAATGAAAAAAGTTTCCACTGGTTTACTAAGACGTCCAAGAACTCGATAAAACAAGTGTTGAAAGTACGCAGCAATTTCCTAATGCCACATCCTACAAAAGCAATAATTTATTGGTTCCTCTACTTGTTTGTGTATTAATTGGATTTTCTGCCACTTTCGTGAAACTCAATTGATAAACAGAATTTTTTTACAAAATATCATCAACACGTAATGATAATGACGAATGCATAATTTATTAAAAGCTAGGTTAGGTTAGACATGACATGGCAAATTCTCGGAAGTAGTTATAAGTTGATAATGCTAAAAACTTTGAAATTTTAATATCTGAAAATGAATACTCAAAATTTTCATTTCTCCTAAATGAAGACTTATTCGTTTACACCTATTTTTTAAAATAATAGCAACCAATTTCCTCTTTTAGATGTCCACTGTGCCATAGTCGTAATTACTTACAAAAATATGGCATATAATTTAGGCACTCGGCATTCCTTTCCATTTAGAAGTAGATGAACAGTTCAAATGCAGCTCAGCAGTTCCACGCTCCACTTCCCCACCCACCTTCAACCAACGCATTATGCATGCAACAAAAAATGAATCTGATTATCAAGACACATGACATGGCATGGCCCTATTTAATTTCTCCCATTTACCAATGGTAAAACTGGGCAGCATATCTGTACTTATTTATTTATTTAGAAATGTAGTCCCGTTGATTTTAAAAGTTATAATTTTTCCTTCGAAATGTAAGGAAACATCTCCATAATTGAAATGTGTGATGGAATGGAAGGTCTTATTATTTTCTTTTTGTTCTTGAATTTCCCCGTTCTTCACGAAACTCTATTTGTTCTTTCCATCAAATCAAATTAAAAAGATTTTTCGTATATTCATTCCAGTCAAATCGGCATACATTGATGCATTGCAGCGTCTGCCGTGACAGCTTTTGTACCTACTCTGTACCTACTTTGTACCTACCTACTTTGTACGGTACCTACTTTGTACCTACACTTTTATGTGTGTGTGGGCGAACAATTCAAAAAGAGTAAATAAATTGCATGACCAAATATTGGACGTTGGGATACTTGATTGAATTTTTAAATTATTGAAAAGCAAACTCTATTTCAACTACATGCCTAATTTTCTACAAAAGAGATTTAGCAAAATCCTAAAAAAGGATTTTTTTTATTCCATGAGCAGGACTCTAACAGCTCTAACAGATAAAAAGGATTTCCAAAGGATATTTCCTCTTCAGATCATCAACATGCTCTTTCTAAGGGTGGATATCATCTAATAAACGAGGAAATCCATTTTGAACAGAAAATCAAAGATTGTATTTGTGTAACTGAATTGTATCTGAAGTTCTATTGTATGGCAAAAGAAATGCTGTTAGCTAGGCTGCATAATTTTGAGTCTTGTCTTGGGGAAAAACGAAATGAACTTTCCAGAGTGGTTTTATAGAATCACTTCTAGTCTTGGGTTTGGCGTAGTGGAAGTAATATCTGCATGTGGGATCTGATATTCGATACGGGACATCAATTCATTTGGGGATCGCATGTCACAAAGTTAACAATCAATGCAAACAGAGCGCATCTTGGTTTAATTCTGCCACTACTAAGTGCTATATGCTTACATTATAATAAATGATATAATGGATCGCTGGTAGTACGTACCTAACGCTAAAGTATTAGATTAGGTAGGTGAATATTTAAATGAAAACAATGGTTAGTTTTGCGAGGTGAAGTCAGAGGAATTGTTTGCATTGTACTGTAACTGTAGCACAGTTCCCCTCAGTCCAATTCATTATAGATAGATATTTTTGTTTGAATTCAATGCGTACAAAGCTGAAGGAACTTTTTACAGGAATTCCCTTGTCCCTTAAAGACAAATGAAAGCCAAGGCATAAACTATCTGAGAACTCATAAATAGGTAAAAGCCTGAAATTATTAGCTTTCCAAGGTAGAAGAACTTGTTCGTGTTTACACAAGCGAAAAAGTTAGTTTCGTTTTGACCAACTTTAGAGTGAAGTCAATGAATAGAAGTAAAAAAAGAAGTCGTGCATTTAGGCAAGAACAGAATGTACTAGTAATAGAATTTGGACGATAGAATTTTATTTTCTTTTCATGTCAGTTAGAATTTACAATAACACTTACAATTGGATTTTCACATAGGGAATGCAATGTAATCGACTAGCTAGTTTATTTGAGAATAAATCAAAGACAGAAGGAAATATTTTCAAAAAGAAATTCAAGCCTAAAATAATTCTCATTCTATTAACGACTGCATATATTTAGCTAGATGATAAGATCCACTACATGACTACGACAATTGTCTACTTAGCTATTGAATACTATGTAGAATAAAAATGAAGACACAGGTCCCAATTTCCATTACAACGGAAAGAAGATGAGATCGAGGAAGAGATAGAATAGAAGAGCGGAGAGTAAAATGGGAATAGTATCTACGCAATTATTTGGTTATTGTACATGAAAATTACTCTACACTACATTATTATAGATAATGACACTATTATAAAGTAATACGTATCTTTCCCTAGAGTAGATTAGACATTAGACTTATTATTTGCAATATTACATATCGGATTTAGATTATTACATAAAAGATACATGGATACATTAGTTATAATTGTACCGCTAATATAATATGACTATCTCTACTATTATTATGTTACAATGTTTGTGGTGTGGTATGATAACAGCGTCCTAAGACATTTTATCATTCTACGAAGAGTATAGTAATTTAATTTTAAGTATAATATTCTGTACGTATGCCTTAGTTACACAGTAGGACTGTATGGATGACCTAGAAAGAAGGTTACAATACTATTCGGTAATGCAATCCGTCTTGATTTAATGGATGGTGATGTTGTGGTAGCACGGACTGTGTGAAAATTCATTAGAGGAGCAGAAGAGAATCATAATACTTTCATAAGGTTAGTTACTTAGTTTAGTCGGTTGGTTATTAGGTGTGGTTCACTAATGAAAATGTGTTTGACAGTTCCAGGCTACTCTTCATATGTACAGATAGAAAAAAAGACATTGATTTGATACGGACATACATACAGTCTAAAGCAATAGTAATTTAGTAGTATATTTTAACAGCATTATTATGATGAGTTCATGGCGTTCCTCTAGATTGCCATTTACTTGCGCATCGGATGAAATTCCCCGAATCCTCCATTAAAAACATCTCCGTGGAACCCGCTTTTAGTCATCTCTTGTTTTCGCTTAATTGCACTAATCCAGTTGTTGTATGGGTATGGTCTTTTTATTGTGCCGTCCCCGTAAACCTGTCAAAGAAAAATCAAGCCTTCCGGTTAACGGACTATTTATAATGCCCACAAAGTAACTAACCGTCAACGACTAATTCCTGCCGACAATGTCATTCAAGATACCATTTTACTTTTCTCTAGGAAAACAAAACAAGTTTCTCTATATGCATTCTCGTCCCGAATTTATCCAATCAATCTTAATAGGGAAAAAGAAAAGCCGACGAACTTCATCAAAGGCCCTCTCCTTGCTTTAACATAAAGAAAAAGGAAGTTTCCCATGTGTCTTCTATTATGCGTCCATTCTATTCTTCGGAGGACAAGAGCCAAAGTTGACTTGTGAGCCTGGTCCGCCTCTTGCGGGACTAGCCATTGGATTTATTATGTAACATTAGCATGTAGCTAACCAGAATTCTTTAGTATGTATGGAGTATGGACTGACTGAATGATGTATCCTATAAAATCAAAGTAGCTCTACTTTCACTACGAGATAATGGAATTTTCAAGTGGACCTAACAAAACAAAAAGGTTCCATTGGTGCATTGTATACACAACCAAACAACATCTTTAGTTCTAACATAAAGTTAACACAAAGAAAGCTAAAGAGAAATGGATCAGCTTCTGCTTGCTCTATGTACGTTCTCGGCCTACCTTCCATTCCACTTTTCATACCAGTCACATAACGACTTTCACAAATAGAAGCCAAATTGAAAAAAAGGACAAACTGAAGAGCAGCAAAAAAACCCATGAAAAATACATTTAGGTATATATAAACAATAATCTAGTCGAGAAGTGGCTATATGCCTCTTCGTACATTTATCCTTAGTAAATAAAGCTAAGTGTGTAACCCAAAGATAATTATATCGTGTAAAAAACTGGAGGATTTGAGCGGAAGTCAATATATCCATTGAGTATCCCTATTAGAGTTAAATAATTAGACGAGGGCACTTACAATGTAAGCAGGGCTGGCCAAACCGGCAGATTTCTTCATTGTCTCAAACTCGCCAAATCCGTTGCTGAAAGTATCGCCATAGAATCCTGCAGCATCTGCCTCTGGTCTCCTCTTGTTGTGCGACCTTTTCACTGGAGAGAAATGACCAAAATCTCTATCAAAGACTTCTTCGTGAAATCCTCTTGCAGTAAATCCAGTTGGGGATCGTTTAATACGAGTCGTTCTCAGTGCCGCCATTTTATTTCCAGTATCTACTAATAAGTTAATAGGAAATACCGCTCCATTTAGACAACTTTATCTTCCCTCGCTCCTTGTGCCTACTGTGTCAGTTAGCATTCCTAGCGTGAGCCTATTTACTCTCTGACTTCTTCTTTCTCTATCCATCTATACTTTCTCCTCCTTTCCTAGCTCTAGTCATGTCTAGCTATTTATTATCCCATCCTCCTCCGACATTCAGCTGAAAAATAAATATTTTCTCAAAATCTCCCAGCAGTTCAATTTCAGAGAGAGAGAGATGAGTCAGAGAATATTTATTAGTATCCTAGTGGTTATAATAACGATTCTAAGGAAGGCAGGAATGGAATCCCTCCTCTTTATGTGATGCTAAGTATGCTCCATGCATAATTCCCCCTTCCAAGTGCACTCACGTGGAGAATAATCAAAAAAATAATAATTACCTACACCACTACTTAACTGCTACGTCGTTGGGAAATGAAATTGCTACTGTGAAATAACACTTGTTCCTTCTTTGCTTCTCTTCAATCCAAAAACTCGACTTGATTTTCACTCAAGTAGTTTCCAAGTGGCTTCTTCTCAGATACTTATACAGAATCTACCTACACAGGAACTACATGTTCAACAGAGGGAAAGTTTTTACGCTTAATAGAGATCCGTTACGCCCCACAAAGATCTTCAGCTGAATCTAAATGAATTTACATTAAGAACAAGAGACGAGGACAGTTCAGCGAAGTAGCCAAGTCAAAACCCAAAGTCTTGCAGAAAGAATAACAAAGCCTCACTCCTCATCTCCTACATAGCCACATCTTTCATTCACTTAAACTTCACTGCCCTTTGACTCATCTCGCAAGAATACATTTCCGAGAAAACATTTTTACCATCTTCTATTTCTTCAACTATGAATTTATTTTCTTTCTATCTTAACACTTAATGGAGCGTACAAAGTTTAAAGTAAGCAGATTCTCATCAACTTTGTTTCCTCATTCAATAAACGTTTCCGCTCTATTTAATCTCTTGCTCCTTCGCTTTACGGCCCTTTCCTCACAACCATCCACCTATATTTACAATAACATTCCTTTCCTACATAGTCTTTTTTCTATTTTCCACACTATACTATTAGGTATTTGCTTTCAAGATTTCTAAAAAATTAAGATAATTCCAAGTTTCTAACAATAAAAAATATTCATCAATCCTTAAAGAACAATTCTGAATTTTAATTTTTTTAAAATAGTTTTGGTCTCTAATAGTAATATCAGTAATCAGTAGACTATTAATACGACACTAGACATACCTACACGTAGTATTCACACAGTTCTTAATACTTTCCTCGGGTGAGGATATTTCGGAGTTGCTAACAATTGTTTTAGGAGATGATGTTAATAAAAAATGGATGTTTGAAATAATGACCTACATTTCTATGCTTATCGTTGAAAATTGTTATCTAGTCATGAATGGCATTGAAATTTTCTGAGCTCCTAAGTGGATGCCATGGAGGGTGATGTCTGGGAAAAGCTTTCTAAATCCCTAGTAAATATCTGGAGAAGGGAATTTGTCACGGTAACGATAGGCGATGTCAATGGAAGATTACTGTTGCATGTTGCCACTGTACAGCTGTGTAGGAGTCGTCGGCTAAAATGTGAGCGTGAGATGTGATTTTGTGAAGTAGGAAGACTTTTGAGAATATTTGCTGTATTATTGTAGGAAAGGTAATTGTGTAACGAGGGGGCTTAGGGGATGCTTAAGGTTGTGATGGCATGTGAAAGGTGAAGAAATTCATTTAGGTATTATTGTGTCCATGTATTAAGATGATGTATTGGTAATGCATTGGAGATGATATAAAGGGTACCTTTGGGAGAAAGAGCGGAACTTTTGTCTGTTGGGGCTCCATGAGAAACTTCTGATTCATTTTCTTCCATTGGACGATACCACATGGATCTCGGAAGATTACGGTGATTGGAATAGCCTTTCTCAGCTCCTTGCCCGGCATGAGCGCTGTTGTAGTCAACCCCATTGTGCATTAAAGAAGAGACCACCTCGGCAGACACTTCCGCTCGTTTCCATACACTGAAGCAGAGGAGGAACACCTACGGAACACACATGTTGGCATCACACTGAAAACTCCGCAACACATCACCCTCCCAAATTATCATCCTCTGATTCCTCATTTGACCTTTTGGGGTCATCATGCTAATAATGTAAGAGTTGACACGTGCATGTTAATGTCACACTTACAACAGATGCTAATAACTACAGAACTGGCAACTCCTCTTTTCAGAAACCATTTTCCAAGTGTCATCTCGGGACATTTTATGACTGAAATATCAGATTTTCAGAGATATTATTCTGTCGCCTGAATACAACTTTGATATTTTCAACACTGTTTATTTAAATGCGTTTGATATTTTTAAATTTTTCATATTTAGCCGGTGATTAGCAAAATGCTATCAAAAACCCAAAAAGTGTCAACATATTATGAGTTGCCAAAGAGAAAGGGCCCCCACTGTGACAGGTTCGTCAGCTTACATTACATTACACAATTCCGTGTCGCAACATCAGACATCATCCGTCAGAGAGAGAGAGAGAGAGAGAGGAAAAAGTTATTTGGAAAGTAGAGTAGAGCGGATGAATCGGATGCAAAGCTCAGTGTTATGTGAGCTCATCTTATTTATTCATTTTGTAATAATGTGTCATGTCATCCGAGATGATATCAACACGCCGCTGAAGCTTATATTCTCTTTATCTCATCCAGTTTAGATTGATACTCTGTTTTATATAAGAATGTCGCCGTGTTGAATAGAGCATACCTAGAGGCATTAGTGCATTAACGCCACATCAGCGCAAACTTCAAATTGTACCATATTTTGACACTGTATTCCAATTATTAGTGTAAGCCGAACATAGATCGTGTCAGAAGATACATAGATCTCTGCGGAGATGCTACGTCACAGTATTGTGTAGGTAGCTGCATGAGATTCCTATTTTACAACTGCATATATTAGTGCCAAAAAATATTTCTACTCTTATACTGCAGAGCAGACTATTATATTATGTAATACCCGCATGAAAGAAATCCTAGAAATCCGCTTACTTATTGCCAATTCTACTTACGTCTGTTAACTTATACTAAGAGCGATTTTTAATACACAAAAGGAATGTATAAAAATATATTTACAAATTGTCGTCACATATTTAAATATTTTTTCATGGTGCTAATCATCATTCACTATAGATTTATTTAGCAAATCATGTCCGAAGGCTAAGACCTTTGACATAAAAATCCTGACATGTTTAATGGGAAAACTGTTGAAGGAGAGTACAATAGCGTCAAGTCATGTTGTGAGAATTTCTTTTGTGTGACAAAGGAGAATTCCGTAATCCTGTTGCTTTCATGCAAAAGTTAATAACGGTTTTACTAATATCGTTCTTTCCAATAGCAATTAATATAAATAGCATGTTCTATGGCACGCTATGCCATGTTGCTGTGTGATTTCTGATTGTGTTCATGCTACGGCTAGCGCTAGCTTTCTCCTAATATCTATCAGAATAATAGAATAAAAAAATGAAGGACAGAAAATGTAATCATTTCATTTTCGTTTAGCGCAGAGCAATTAGCTGAATTCAACGTAATTGTCACTGACAGTAAAACACAATGTGTAATTCTAGTACAACTAGTGTATTCTTATAATTACCTATAAGCATCTAATTCTACGTCAGAAAAGTCCCATTACCCTATTAGCTGTGACACTGATAAAATTATCCCACTAACAGAATTTAGAACGCCTAGTTGAAAACGATTAGCGTAAAACGTGGAGCTTCATTTTAACCATTCCCCAATTCATTCTCTCTTATTTATTACCATTTTCAAGGCTCTTAACCAATTATTCATTTCATGTTACCGAAAACGAGCCTCCATTTCAATAGAATGTCATTTAAAAATCAATAAAAACTAAAGTAATTTATCATTTATGTAAATAAAAATGAGAAACGGAAACGAATGACAAAATTTATTGCTGTATCTCGGGGTCACTGCATAGATAATTATAAAAGATGGAATTGTCCGGTTTACCATGAAGTACTAACTACACAACTTCATTCCAAGTATTCAGTGCATCAACATTGCATTACTTGTACTTGTAGACACTTGTCTAACAAGTGTTAATCTTGCCCCAGTTTTCTTAGTCAAGTGTTACAACTTGAAAGATAAGGAAAAATAAAACGTTTCACCTGGATGAGTAATCGGGAAAAGATCAAAGAGTTTTATTCACTAGTTCTCACTTGTTTCCGCTGTTTGTCTGCTTTTATGTTGCTTATTGTCATCAAGTGTAAATAAGTAAAAGGAAAGATGTTGCTCAGCCATGTTCAGTACATTTATTTTAGTAAGCATTCAATGTACTTATTATGCAAACTTGTAGTAGTAAAACTAGAATACTACAAAATTCTGTGAGAATTATACATTAATTTTGGTATCTTTCTTTCTATTTAGTTTTCATAATGTTTTAACCTAACAGAACAGGCGGATTTGCATCTTTCGCTTTTTGGCACAAATACTTAATGACTATTTACATTCCTTAGGCGTTTCATGCGAACTTTTAAATGTAATTTAAACGGATGCTAATGGAATAAGACAGATAGTTTCAATTGCTTTTCCATTCCGTATTTTCCCACTGAACGAAGACAAGAATTCTAAAACCCGCGTAATTGTTTGGAACAGTTTAGAACGTAAGCTAACACCTATAAAATACGTAGCCATTTATAGTGTAAAAAGCAATATAATAAAATACTTGGACAATTGTTTTCAATAGAAAAGTGAATTGCTCTTGAATAGTAATTTTATTCTACTTAATATGCCAAAAAATGTTCACTTCGCTCACTTAGTACAAGATCACGTATTTTTATTCGAGAGATCAAGCAAGTCTCCGAAGTATTGGACCCTTATCATATTCAGTTAGCCTATGATCATCATTATGTCGTAATGAACAATGTCCCAAGAGCTTTGAAATGTGACTGGAAATAGTAACAGAAATACTCCAAGTGAGCAAGATACAAATAGTGAATGCAAACTCAAGACGAAAAGATACTAAATGCATTTAAAGATACTAAGGGGCTAATTAGAATTCCAAAATTTTCTGGAAACAATTCGAGCGTGTTTAGATATGCTGATAAAAATTATAGCAATTGCGGATATAACTATACTTGTGTGAATTTAGTTAGCTTCCCTTTTATATTCAAGTCATGATATCACATTTACATATTGTTGGGACATACTTGCTTTCACATGCAAGCATATTGTGTGTTTTTCCGAAATGAATAGGATGAAGAATTACAATGTATTTCTGATAGCAATGGCGGGTTTGAAATTTTTAAAGGGAAGCATACTCACTCATAAAAATTTATAAAAGGAGTTTCATTTTACGCTAAAATAAATTCAATATCAAAAAATTTAGTTTCAGAATTTAGTATCAAAATTTTAATTTCAGATTTTGAACTGTAAAATTCGTTTTGAATACTTTTCAACTGAAAAAGTTTATGTTTGCAAGGTCATATATAATCGGTGGAGATTAAAAATGGCTTTACTTTTCCAGTCCAGAGTACCGTTTAATAATGATTAGCATTGAATGTCACCAAAAATAAATCAATAGGTCATGGATGAAGGATTTACAAAACTACAAGGTTGTAACTGTGTGTAATTGCATAGTAGCTTTAAATATAGTGCGGTTGCTCTTGCTTATATCTATTTACTTTAATGACAAAGTGAACAATGCCACAGTAAAAATCAATTAGGTGTGTTTACTTTCTTTATTTAAGTAGACACAAATCATTTTATAATCTCGCCTTTCTATGTATATAATTTCCCTAATGCCAATCATTAGTTATTTATGAATTTTTCTCCATATGTCTCTGCATTTGCTTTGGATAAATTCAATGAAACTTTCAGTTTAATCCAAATGGCTATATTTAAGTCTATATTTACACATTTTGAATTCAG
Source organism: Tomocerus nigrus (assembly GCA_019776505.1). Taxonomy (NCBI): domain Eukaryota; kingdom Metazoa; phylum Arthropoda; class Collembola; order Entomobryomorpha; family Tomoceridae; genus Tomocerus; species Tomocerus nigrus. The sequence goes on along the minus strand of JABASI010003893.1, from coordinate 4,011 downwards.
AAGCCATTAGTATCGGAAATTCGGAACTGATCAATCTACACAGAAGGTAACGGTATAACTTGCGAATAACATTTAAGAATGTTCTAATTGTTTAAACTAAGGATGTTTGTTTGGATTAAAACTTGAGATAATGACTAAAATGACCATAATTGGATTTAACTATATTTTAATTAGCTATAATTTGAAAGAAAAGTTTTCAAATAAATCGCTATCAATTTAATTATTGCATAACAAAGTAAAAGGTCACCCTGTGCTCTAAAATTTAAAAAAGTAAAGTAAATGTCTACCAGATACGATTATGGGAACGATTTAAGTGAAGCCCAAAGCAGTCATAATATAGTAAATACCTAGTATCTGTATCTGGGTATTCATTTTCTTTTTTGCTAGTAAGGTATTGTAAAAAAGAATCGGTAGATAAGGCCTTAGCCTACTTCATACCTGTTATTATTAGGCATTACCTAAAGACTAATAATAAATGAAAATTTGCAACAGACGAAATGACATAATGTTAGCGCTGTGGCTTGTGTTTCGTTAAGTTTCCTATCGTTTTGAAGGTGAGTGAAAGTATGTAAAAAAAATTAGATATTAAAAGATTAAATATTAAAATGAACAGGACGTTGTCGTGAAGAGAATGGAGAGGGTATATAACTGAATGGGTTTACATTTCAAGGATGGGAGTTGCTATTTCCTAAGTTACTGTAAATAACATAGCTGGGGAAAGTTAGTAGCTTTCTCCATGAAAACTGCATTCATAACTGGCATTGTATTTGGGACTCGTGCACAAAAGACGTGGGCCAAAGACCACATCGGGAACATTCTTGTGTGCTCGCAAAAGCCACTTAGATATTTGTCAATCCTTAAAGGGTAAATTCGTATGCAAAACGGAGGACTAGAAGACAGAGAGCAACTAGAGAAATAATATAATGATGCTTGTACATAGTTGTACAGTGAGAATTCGAGATGCTAGTACTACAGAATTGCAAGTTGTACATGCTCAAGTCCGAATTGGCCAAATCTGTACGACAACGGACTACATACTTTTTTGTTTGCCTCACAGAGCAATAATTCTTGCTTTGCTCATATTGAAATAGTAAAGACCTAAACGAGTCAAAAATTCACGAGGATTTCCTTACATTGCAGCTATAATCACTTTTACACATATGCAATTCTTTCCTTCGACTAATAAAACAGGGACTAGGCGGATTCGAAGTAATGTAACATGGAGCTATCAAGCCATTCTACCTACTTAGTCATGTTTATTTTTCTAGTTTGGTTAAATAAATTGCTGGGTTGGAACATTTGAGTTGTAAGACTATTCTGACCTTTTCCATTGTCAACAATTGCTTTGTAACAAGGTCCAAATTGTAATGCTAACTATGTAACCCTCGAGTGTGTAGAATTATTATTTCAACAATTGTTTACAGTTTGAAGAGAAATTAGCAAATTACCCTCTTTAGACTGCCCTGTGCTCATTTTACATAGCAAGTTAAATATTTGGCACAGAATTTTAAAGGAATTTGAATCAACGAAGGCTCCACAATGCCGACCCATTTTCTTACCGGAAATATACTTAAAACCTTCAACGTTAAAAAGTAGGAAAGGAGAAACAGCCTATTTTAACTAACTACTAATTGGGGCAACTTGAAATTTTCCTACGTGCTTCGTACACCATGTAAAAACTATTTTTTATGAAAACTGATAGAATTACTTGGGCATGAACGTTTCTTTCTAGCGTAAATAAGGAAAAATGAGACTCACCAGTTGCCAGTAGAACATTTCTCTGAATTTGAAATAAGACAGCGGTGAAGTGTAGGAATTGTGTTCGAACGGGCGTTTGCTCAGTTCCGGAATGTCGTTTACAGGTGAGTGGCTATGAGTTGTTATTTCTTTCTGTCGGGTTTATTGAGGGAGCTTAGAGGTTGACTTCCTTTCAATTTGTAGCAGTTGGGAAGGCTCTTTTGTTCGGGAAGGCAGAGGAGAAAGTAAGAGTTTAAAAATATGCTTTCTCGTGATGAAAGAAGGGAGAGATTGAATAAGCAGCCGGTTGAAAAGACTAAAAGGAAGCAGTAGAAAGTAAAGAGGTTAGAGAGCGGAGGAGCAGGTACTTTGTGCAGAACAATCGGTTCGAGAGCTAGAGAGACGTCTGATGTACTAAGAGAGAGCCGTGAGCCACGGAGGAGCTAAGTCCTGAATTGTCCACGAAAGTCAATCGTTCTGTGTCTCAACTGGACAAATTCTTGGCTTTTATATGCGAGCTGTTGCGAGTTGGCGGATTAGGTTCTGGTGGGTTCTGGCTGGCTGTGATGTAACGCCCGGAGAAAGTACCTAGTCCTTTCCCTCACTCATCACACCACACACACACACTGCCGATGCGACTTCTTCTGGGGAAGGAGACACGAGGAGAACGTGAAGAACGTCAAAGGCCCAGCCGTTGCTACCTAGCACACTTGCGACGAACACGGCTCCATTATTCCCCATATAAACAGCCACTCTGCAATTCTTCTGATGGGATGCGCATCGCTTAGTATGTACAGCCAGGAAAAAGAGAAATGCCACCCTTTCTCCTACTTTCCTCCCTTCCTCTCCTTGACACTCGACTCCACGTCCATGCTAAACATCATTTGCCTCATTCTTAACTCATATGACTGACTTCTCCACTCTCCTCGCTCTCTCTATCATTTTCACTCAATTACATCACTCCACTTGCCCAACTCAAACATATTCTCTCTCACTGAAGACGAAACTTTCATCTGCACATTAAGTAAGGAAATAGTACATGGCCATCTCATTCTGTCCGTACTCCCTCCCGTCACTTTTTCCCCTTTTCTATTTAGCTCGACTTCAAGTCGCTTCTCACCATTGGCATTTATGCAAATCTTATCTTTTACTACAAAAACATATTTATAGCTTTGTGCATGACAATTAAGTTATGAGGCCGCCAACGCTTTTTCATCCAGAAACGTTTATAAAACATCTGCAGGGAAAAAGAAAGCTACTGTTAAGATAACCCTCTGTTTATGAATATCAATCACTATTAGGCTATTTTAGGAGAAAAGTAAAAAAAAAAGATTAAGAAGATTACTTGCAGGAGTCAAAATTATGGCCATTCTAAGTGTTCACGTTGAAGTAGATAGTGGATCTATTTACTAATGAGAGGAGTCATGTGTTAATCTTCTTGATTTCACTTAAGCCATTGTCATTCATTATGTTTCCCTACAAAGACAAGGAATTCATTTGCTGTTGAGCTGCAATTTTCCTTTCTGGACATAATCTTTAGTGTACCTATGTCATCCCTTAGAGTGCAAGATGTAAAAGAATTGTGTGCGACTGCTAGCCATTTAATGCATCAATCACATCCACATCAGCATAGCCGTTTCGTTCAGAATAATAACTGCGCTTTGTGTTTCCTTGAGACGAAACGGGTGTACCGGTAGTTTAATGATAATGATGCATACCTAGGCTTTATGATCACCCTTGTTCCGGTGCTTAATCTTTGGAAAATTCCGGGTTATTGTGATAATGAAAAGGTGCACTATTGTGTCACTGAAGAAGTATAAACAATGCACTATACCGTAAAATGTAAATGATTCCTTTTAACAGTTAAGGCCTACTAAACATGAATTGTGAAATCCTCTTGGTTACACTGCTGTTAAAAAAGCTTTAATCAAAAAAAACTAATGTCCCAGGTTTAATTAATATACTTACTTATACTAAATTAAGAAAGTACGATACCATTAATAAGATGTTTTTGAGCAACTTACCAAAACTGTAGACCTTAATAGACTAACAATAAGAATGTTATTAATAATTATTTCTGTCTCGATTTTCAAACATCCAATTAAAAATGACGAATACGTCAATATGCCTTGCCTAGTGTACGTGTAGGGGAAAGTGCTGTAGGTTGTCCGACTGCCATTATCTCAAGTAATCTTTGTTAATAAAAATTGGGATTTTTAGTACATGTGTCAGCTACTTAAATACAAACTGTCACAAAATATTTTTCGAATCCGT